>JAPMNP010595034.1:0-15623 GCA_029874935.1 Atherina boyeri | reverse complement strand
CTATCTATCTATCTATCTATCTATCTATCTATCTATCTATCTATCTATCTATCTATCTATCTATCTATCTATATACTGTATACATATATGAAAATTGATGATTAATACGAATATATTTATCTAATTGGAAAATGTGTCTCTGCATTTAAGCGTAGATTCACTAGAGAGCAGTGGGCCTCTATGTTTGGCATGTTTTTTTCAGGTTGTACACAAAATCACCACCTGATTCATGACATGTGGGCACAGACCCATGTCCAAACATGTTCTTGCGCTCCCTGAAAATGTGCTCCCTTCTCAGGGTACGGCCAGCAACTTCTTCTAATAAGGATCTGGCATTTTGATATTTCTGCAGATTATGAATGCTTTTTATCGACCAATGCATTAGGTGAAAGTGGTGGAATTCTCTTTAGACTTACTTCCTTATATTTTTTTAAAAATTGGACGATATGTTCGCCTGTGGAATCCAAGTTTCAAGTTCAGCAATGATAAAAGTGAATATTTTCCGATTATTTCACATATTTATTTTGTTATCAATGTGTGTTTTTTTATGAGTTGCATCTTTGGCGAATCATATGGGTTTGAAGTGTTCTAAGAGGCCGGTCCTTATTAATTTGTGCGTGCGCATGGTCAGAGGTAGTTGTAAATTGTTTTGAGTAAGAACAAATTCGGATAGGAGCATATTGATGAATCTCAGATTGGTGTGTAAGATGTTCGCATGCACAGATTTGTGCATACACACGTTTTGTGAATTAGGCCCATTGTGCTCAGTCTGAAAGAGGAGTGAAAAACCCACTGACCTTGGCTTTAAAATCCAACATGGCTGCAATCCTCATACAAAGTAGTGACACCTATTAAAATACTGATTACTAGCCCTTTGGTATACTAGTGCTTTATAAAATAAATCTCATGCAGAGTACCATACACTTTCAGTCTTTTAACATATCGTGACAGTTCTAGGATTTTGTCAACTGTTAATGGTAACCACAGCCAGAAAGGTGGATTAGATTAGCAAACCCCACAGGTTTTCTTACCTTGACTGGAACACTATCAGCCACCTGACATTTCACTTCAGCATTAGATGTAATGCACTGGGAATTTGAGTGAAACAATTTTGTAGCTAGGTGAGGGCAAATTTTATCTTGAAACTACAAATACTGCTCCAAAACTGTCATCTGCTCAATATGTCTCAAATCCTGGTCAGTGTAAAAACTGATAGATCGACGCTGTCATTGTGGAATTGCTGCCACGGGTAATTTGATACCTTGTCCAGAGAGGAAAGTCTTTTCAAGTATGTATGACAAGTAAATGTACTTCCTCAAAATGGCACCTCTTTAAAACTATATGGGAAAATCTTTAATAGAAGCCATATTTATAATTTTTCCATGATCCCACTTTTGTCGTATATACATTACTCCTTCATGAGTACATGTTCTACTGCTTGTTCAAAGGAGAAAAATCAAATTGGACTTACATGATTTTAATCTGGGATTATGAATTATTAAAATCACAGGGAAATGAGCAGAGGAATAAATTTCCTCCTTGACAAAACCTTTCTTGGCAGGCTCTAATAGCTTGTGATATCTGTATGACGAACCAAAGTCACATTCAGAAAGCAATATTCTGTCCACAACGCAATCTCCACTATTAATTGGCAAATGAACAAGATGTTATCCAAGGATACCTTTCCAACGACCACTTAGGAAAAAGGAGGAAGAGGACTTAATAGGATGGAAATAAGTGTGACAGACTAAACGGTCCCTGCTGTATGCACTGACGCATGCTTTGACCTTCCCTGTCAATACGGAGGGCGAACATGGTGGCCGTTTGTGTTGTGGCGGCAGAGCTCCGGCTGCAGAGACAGTTTGTATCTTTACTCCTGGAGAAACCTTGCTGAAACCCAGAACTGACAGTGGGAGGCATGAAATAATGAGTAAGGAAAAGTCAGATATAGAGAACAATCCTGGGCTGTTCTTATGGATGTGGGGCCTGATCATCTCATTGTTAAGTCTGATCACCTGGATTTCTGTTGATCTCATGATGACATATAAAAAACCTCTGAAAATATATACAGCAATTAGACAAGCACATAAACACACTATCAACCCGTAAGGAGTAGCAACAATAGCATGTGGTGGTAAAAAACTCTCAAGTCTGATCTAAATAATAATTTAGCAATGACCTAATGTATTCATTTAGATGATATAAATCAATCTTTGGGCATTTAATAAATTAGAAGAGCTTGACATTTTTTAATATTACAAGACATAATGCTCATCATTATGCATGATAGCAACAGCTTTACTTAAAACATGTTCTATTGTCTGCATATGTGTCACCAGAATATTATGAAAAAGCTGTATGAAAAGTATGAGGCAAATCTACAATTATGACATTTTTAATGGCATGTTTTTTTTGTTGTTTTTTTTTGTTGTTTTTTATGTAAAACCTTGCATCCATGTCAAATTCCATGAGCTCACAATTGTTTTAAACAACCAAGCCTTTGGATTTACATCTGATGAATGCTTCCAGGTATTCCGTCACTTTAGCTTGCACCTTTAAATTTAGCAATATGGAAAATGACAAGCAACACTGGTAGAACACCAACAGGTTAAAGGATATCGTCTTCCCCATCGATTTTCTTTTTGTTGTTGAACAGATCCATTAATGTACAACTAATGTGCCACCACCAATGTTCGCCGGTATGTGGTCGTCTTTTACGACCTAGGAATTACACTTCAAATGATTACCTAGCTTAAGACAGGGGCAGTGGGTGCCATCACCTACCAAGTATGCTTGTCATTTAACAACATGGAACATTGTCAACAGACAGGAGTTGTGGGAACAAATGTGATTATGTGAAGAAAATACACATCTGGAGACAATTAGCGGATACATAATTTGCTCAGCCCACCAACTATTGACGCTGATCAAGCCCAAAACAGGCAACATAAGTGAAGCTTGACCTGGCTTTCGAGCAAAGGTGCAACACTTACAATTTCAAATGCAAGGACCCTACAGCTCCTAATTATTCTAGCATCAGATGTACTGCAGCTGCACTGTTTCATACATTCATAGGCTGCCGATCATTAACGTTTACCTTTGAGGTTATTCTAGTTTGTTGCTGAGTCCTAAATGCAATATTTTTCTAACTAAGAAAAAAAAATCCACCTGTACAATGAGAATATTTCACCTTATTCTAAATGCAAATTGCCAATTGTAAATCAATATTTCCTGCCCTTTTCTGTTAGGGAGGAATATGTATTATCAAACCATGCATACTGATCCAAATTTGTAAAAATAATATTTAGTACAGTTTTGCTTGCATTAAAAATATGGGTTTAACTAAACTGTGACTGGACTTATGCTATTATTTGTAGACCAATACATCAGTCAGGTTAGTTTAATGGCTGATAGCCTAGAGCGGAATATGTCAGCTGAAAAGAGCAGAGATACTTTTGCAGTATCTGAGAAAAAAGTCTCATTATATTACACACTCCACCAAGGAACACTTAAAATTCATGTTTTCAACTAGAATCTTGCAAAAAAATCTTTAAAAAAGATTTATTATCCTTGTCTGTTTATGTGATATAGGCCAAAAACGATTATAAATGATTTATTTTTCACTTCTTGTTCTCCAATATTCAAAAATGTTTTGACCAGCTCTATGACTATTTCTAGCAGTTGAAAAATATGGCTTTTAGGACTTGATACTAGCAAAAAAAAGATCTCATTGCTGTATAACAGTGCTACATAACTAAATTTAGATTTATATTCCACACATGCAACATTTGCATGTTTTACCATGTCTTTCATGGTGACTCATCAGAGATACCATTGGCTACCCACACTTGTTGTCAGTAAGACTTTGCTGACAGGACAACAGTTGTTTTGTTTTTTTTCCAAAATGAGTCACTGCTTTTCTTGCTTTGAGCACCACTTCATTTACAATTCCATTACTCTCATCTGCCAAAATCCACTATATTGTCCCCAGACAGTATGTACAGCTGGCCCTGTGAGACTGGCAGACAAAAGACTGAATCTGCAATTGATAAGACAGATGAACCCTACACAGCAGAGCCTGAAGCCCGTTGTCAGAGTTTGAGGGCTGAGTTGGTATCTGCTACATATTTTTTCTACAGGAGGGGCTACCATGATACAAAGTACTACAAAACTTCTTGTTCTTGTACAAAAACAAACACTTTTGTAGAAATCCTGCATTTTAAACAATGGCTGATACAGATTGAAAACTGCAGACAGTGTGTGAAGATGGATTTGGATAAAGACTTTGACAGTGTACATTGCTTGTAGAGGCTTTGAACATAATAGGCATGAAAGAAAGTTCTTTACAATGGCAGAACTTTGGCACGATAAAGGCATTACAGAAGAAAATGATGAGTATTTGACAAGGTCAGCATAGATGATTGCAAACTAAACATCACTTTTATACATCAGTTCATAATAAATCATATGGCACTGACTACTGTTCCCTTTGTCGTGTAAGATCAGTTTTTGTTCAAATTCTTGGAAAGAAACTCAAACCACTGAGGGGAGGGTCTGATTGGGTCACATACAGAGGTAAGACAAAAGGGCATTGACATCAACATAAAAAACTACAACTGGTGTTACTGTCACAACAGAGTTTTCCCTTCTGCACAGGTGTTAAGTGTGTAAAATGAGAGCATGAGTGTGTGTATACATGTGTTTTTAAATTGTGTGTGTGTTTAAATCCACTTCTGGTGTGGACGAGACAAATATTTTTGTCACAAACCTGCTTGGATCTTCTTTCAATGTACAACCTTTATTAACCCAAAGCAGAGAGTCCTTTGCTTCCAGCTCCCTTCAAAAACTGAATGTCACAGTGAGGTGACATTGCTCAGGTATCTATATTTCCACAGGAAACATCTGTCTACATAAGCAAGTGGGTTCAAAAGGAATTCTGTTTTTACTGCTAACCTCAGTCTGTAGTTAAGTCAGCATTGATTTGACCCCCCACTCCCCCCCCTGTCTCCCCTCCATGTTATTTACTGAGGGATAAACTTCGGGTGCGGTCAGTGTTCATGCCATGGTTTCCTTTCCTGGGAGTCTCCTGTCGTTGAATGTGTGCATGTTGATAACCTCTTCTGTCTTGACGATGACGGGTGGCTGAGGCTTTTGTTTGAGACGGCGTTGGCACTTCAGAGACACACGTAGCTCGTCCATCATGGCACTGCAGAAGGATCGCTGTGGAAGGAAACAAAAGAAATGATAGCAGGTGCCATTTTGTATACAAAACTCCTCAAAACAACACAAAATCTGAGTTTATGATGGATCGGCACTGCTGAGATGTTGATTACTAGCTTAATGTGAAGCAACACATAAACTGCTTGTAAGTATTTACAGTACTATTTGAGTTTTGTTTCCACTATATTGGTTTTACAGTGTTATTCTTACCACTAGGTGGCCACAACTTTAAAAATATCTACTATGTGAGGGATTTTACATTAATGAATCATTACTTCATGAATGCCTGACTCAATAATTTTTGTAATTTTTTTTTTTTAAGGTTTGAGAACAGCACAAAACTAGCAATGACTCGTTCATTACTAATCAAAGAGCACATATGCTCATTACAAGCTTGTAATTGAGTTTTCTTTTTTTTTAGGTTATATTAGAATAGACTTTCATCAGTTTAGTTTGATAAAACCAAATTATTTTGTCATCATTGTCTCTGTTGTAATACAACTTTGCACTTTCTTAATGACACCCGATTTTTCCAGTTCAACTCCTGTCCCTTTTAGCTAGTCACCCCAAAAGGCTCAGTCTGCCAGCAATCAAGCTTATGTGTTTCATGGTGACGCCATCAAGTCTAAAAAGAGAAGTCTGGACTACAAATGAGGCATATTAGGCAACTCAAAAACAGTTTTCTTAGTGTGTTATCATTTTGATTTTGTAGCGTTCGGGTCAGACTTTTATCAGCTGACGTGTATCACAGATGAAAACAACATACAAACAATCATTAGGTGGCAATGTCTTGGAAAATAGTAAACTGGACAGCTTTACATCTCTCGTACATTACTCTGTATATTTAACTTTAACACTAACACAATAATTACATTGTTTTCAAATTTTAATGTAAAAATGTGGTCACAGAATATTTAATCATTACTTTATTATTGTCTATCCAGTCACTGAGTTTTATTTTTTCTGCTCTGAGGGGAGCAACATCCTCACCGAAAACCTAAATACCTGCTTAGTTATTGCCAGAAAAGTATGAATATGTAATAACTGATCCTTTTATTAGTTCTCATCTCTTCCTTATTGACAGTGTTTCACTAGCATTATGAGTATAGCAATTTGAAATTGATGCAGTGTTTATGATGCCTCACACGCATCCCTGTCATATTGAAATTGGTAACGTTATGATACGTATCATTACTTGGTATTGCCGTTTACTGATCCTTCAGAGAAATCATATGGGAGGGGTTATCTACCAGCTGTCTCTCATTTGTTTCTTAATTCATAGTAATTAGACAATCACCTGCTAATTTTGTTTAAAAAAGATTTAGGCTAGGAGTTAATAGTGCTTTTCTAAAGTGTAACGACTGTTGGCTTTAATGCTGCCTGAAAATGATGAACTAAGTTTGACATAAAAACGGTCTAATATCTCTCCAGGAAAGTTCTTTAGCTTTAATAACAACATATAAGGGCTGGATAAAGATGGGTTTTGGAAAATGAGTGTCTCTTTCATCTGAGGTCTGGATAATATGTAGTAGAACTGTTTTGTTTTGGCAGGTAAGGGAGGTTATGAGAAAAAAGTGTTTTATTGAGATTCAAACTGGGTTTCTTGATTAGTTGTTGTGTAACTGTGTCCCCACTGATTCTGATTAAAGTTTGTTCTGTTGCCCCCTGCTGAAGAGGAAAATACAGGAAATATGTCCCTAATGATAAGGACATATTGAGCAATGTAAATTGATATGGTAATGCAGGTGAGTTCCTTCTGAAGCAATTCCAGTTCATACAATTTATCGTTTTTTTAAATCTTTTTTTTCTCCATTTGGTCTCACACTGCTGCCTTGCCTGAGCTGCTTCTGTTGTATCAATGTGTTTCAGATTTTTTGTTTACACTGTGTAATAACATTACTGTTATGGTGTGTTATATTTAGGGGTTTTTAAGTTTGACACTGAAATGTGAGTAACTTCATTTTTCTATGCATTATTTCAATGTTTGTTGGACCTGAGCAAAAAGAACATCATAGAATTGAACATATTTTTTCACATCTTTTCATTGTGCTGTGAAATGACCTGTTGGGATGGCTTATGGCAAACACACACCGTCTTGCATGTAATGTGGCATGCCTCAAGGCTGGTGGTCACCTCAATCATGTTGTTGATTTGTTGAAATGCAGGTTGCAGTGTTGGTAGGAAATAGAGTGTGAACATTATCCTGTTGCAGTTTGCAGCAGTCTCTGCCCAGTCAGTTCTCTGCTTGTTTACTATTACCAGGCTGGTAGCCCACATCACACATTTCTGTGTGTTTGATGCTGTAGTTGGTGTTTCAGGTATTGAGCTGTTTTAGCTAAACATAGGATTAAACTCTTCAGGTATTCTTGTGCAAAGAATTCTGTTACTTCAATATTTAATCAGACATGGAATGCAAACAAGCGAGTAGCTGAGGCAATTTTTTTCAACACTGTACAGCGTCATACATTCTATTATCTCATATGGGAATGTATTTAATGCCATACGATGAAAAATTTTTATATTTCATTTTCTGTTTTTTTTGCATGACTTGAATCTGTCTTGGTTTCATAAATTAGATTTTTATATGTTTAATGTAACATTTGATCCATATAAAGTTAAAAATGAGTATAGAATGTTTATACTCTAAAGTGACAGTATTGTTAGCTATATCTATAAAGTGAAGTATTTAATGTGTAGTCCAGTGATTTAAGAGGGTGTTTTACACACTAAAGGGACTGTGGATTGATACATACACCAAGAGGATGGCATAACTGAAGCAACAGAGACTGAGTTACTCTGACTCTCACAGCTATAAAAAAATATTTTCTGAGACATTAGAAAGCCTCTCTGGTGCCGCACCATATAATATGAAGCCTTTTTTGAAAGCCTCAGTAGCTGCTGCTCAACATAATTAACTGACATTCACTATTTAAACTCCTTGATCAATATTGCAAAGTATATTGGATGGTCTGATCGTCCAATTACCATTGATAAATTAAAGTTTGAAAAGGCAACACTGAGTAAATGCAGATGAATCCGAGAAACTTTTTGGATCAAACCGATACCTAAATTAAGTACAACTGAGAATACTTTGTGACAGATTAAAAATCAACAGTGCAAGCAGATCTCTTTTGTTTCATTCCCAAACAATTCTTTGGAAAGGCAGACATTCATTTACAAGTCTGCGTCCCAGATTTCTTCTTATCAGCTTCACTGTCACACGGAGGTCTGAATGCCGTTTCACAGCTTTTTACACCCTGCCAAGAACTAAATCCAGAGAGAAAGATGCATAAAAAAAGAAAAGAAAGTAATGATAGTGCCTCGAGGACAAAATATACACATAAGAAGATTAAATCCAAAAATATTGGTAACCTGTTTTAAACATTAGTGATATGCAACTTGAATTATATGAGCTTCTGTTGTCCTTGCATTATGTATGTGGTGTAAAATCCCAAATATGTCAATATGCCTTTGCACCAACTTTGCCAAGTTCAATTCCCATACATCCACATGATTATGCAAATTTAAATTCAAAGGGTGTAGGAGGGGAGAAGATGTAAAGGAGGAGGGAGAGCATTAAGTATGAAGCTATTATTTTTCTGTTTGGTGGTATGTGTGGGTGTGTGAGATGGATATCTGTAGATAGCTTAGGCTGCAGATATTTTAGTTTTTTCCCCCACTTTTATATATATTTGTCTGGAGTAAGAATGAGACATTTCTTACACTCTGAAAGAGGAGTGATTAAGGAAGTAGAGTGGGATTAAGGAAGTACAGAAGGGAGAGAAATGAGAAATGGGGAGACAACAATGAGGGGGAGGGTAAAAAGCTGGAGATGTTAGGGTGGAGGAGGCTGGCAGGGAGTACAAGGCTTGTTGTCTGTATGCAAATTACTAGCACCTTGGCAGCCTAGAAATCATGGCATTTGCAAATCATCTGAATACTGTGACCCAGTCCTAGAGCTCTTGATTAATGATAGCAAAGATGTGCTCTGAAATATATGCAGTCTGTTGAAAAAAAAGCAAAAAAAAAGAAGCTGGGAACTAATTACTATTCCAATAAAGCAACACACTGCTGCGCTGTGCTAATTCTCTGGATGTAAATAATTAAGATACACTATCAAAGGGACTTTAACAATTATCTGGAAATACTATTAAACATATTAAAATGTACTAAAACATGTACTCCACACTGGGTGATGAATTACGTGTGCTAAAATAGAACACAGATAAAACACTGTGAAACATACATTTTAAGTCTATGTTGGAACATGACCCGAGAAAATAGTGTGTGTGCGCTGCATGCAACACATTCACATGCTGAAAGACATTTTATGCGTAACGATAACACTAATGCCCATGTGGCCATAATTAGTAACAGAGATGCTGGACGTGCTTTAGAAATTTAGAAAACTTTAGAAGATTTGTCAAGATCCAAAATACTTTCTTGCACATGTATAGGTTTCGTTTTAAAACATCTTTTACACTGAAATGCCACCTGTTTGTAAATCATTACTAATTCTTCATTTAACTGCAGCTACGATGGCAAACTTGAAAAAATGGAATAAAGGGTCAATATGAGAGATTTAATGATTGCTTTGATGTGAACCAGATAGGAGAAATATGACATGATATGGACAGTAGAAAATGCAACCTTTAACATAATCATCTCACAGTTTATGTTTTATCTTATTTGATATATACTTTAATGTTACTGTACCTTTTCCAGCTGGGCATTCTGTTTAGACTTGTAAAGGACCTCCCCAACAGCTACAAACACTGACAGCACCAGTCCTGCAGCCAGCACAATGAAGATCCCCCCGATGTTTTGTACTCCCAAAGCGCTGGCCTCTTTACTTTCCTCCTCGGGACAGCCGTTGCCTCTCCACCACTTCTCCTTCATCATGTGCAGCTTCCCTTCCTCTTGCAGCTGCAGAATGGCTATTGTGATCTTGTCTCTGTATGGAGAGCCTGCGGATACAAAAACACAACATGAGACTGCTGAACGCGGATAATTGCCAGGAATAATACAAAAAAACCAAACAAAAATACAATAAGAAAAACGAAGGATGGAGTGGTATTTGCATTGTTGGGTTGGTGGGTGTATGATTCACTGTGAGGCTAGCATGTGATCATATAACCTGTCATGTTATTGTCAGCTTCTTAGAGGGAGTTTTTGTAAGTCCTTCTTCAAATCCCGCTAATCCTTATTTTCACAGAGTGATTCCAAAATTCTCACTCCTCTCTGCAGTGTGTGAATTATAATGCGCAGGGAGTTGGCAACAATGACTTGGCTTTGTGCAGCAGAGCTGCTGTTGATTTTGACGAATTAGCTGCCGTTTGCACCCGCTTTCAAACAACATAAATAGTGCCTATAAACAGAAGGGCCCGGTGGGGTGAATGTTACAGGGTTGCATATGTGTTTGGGATTATATGTGGGTACTGGAGATAGAGTTTCTCTATCACGGTGCTTTTATGCATGTTGATGTCGAGTAAAAGAACCCAAATCCACAGAAAGTGGGAAAGCGCCGGAATTAGTGACAGAGCATTAAGGCTCAGTGGGTGCTGGCAGGATCAAAGCAGGAGTAATCGTCGCAGAGTAGCCGAGTGGGGTCGTGTTCCTTTCCCCTTTGCCGTGTGTGTAACACAACACATGGACTGATTGAGGCGCAGTGTGCACACTCTGCCTCAACCAGGCAAGGACTGATTAACACTTACTGTGAGCTCTCATGCTTCATGTTTTAGCTGTTTTAAAGGCGTGTTAGTGTATTTATGTGATTGCAAACTCATCCATAACAAAGCGAATGTTTGTGCATTTCTGTTACAGGCACTTCGCTCTGCTGTTTACAAAAGGTGACTGAAAAGATATGAAAAAAACATGATTTTTTTTTTTTTTAGAATAAAAGCCAAATAGAGATCAATCAAAAAACATGAGAACATTTTGTGCTAAAACTTTATGGTAAATTAACTAAATCTGGATTTAGGTAACCAGTACCATCACTTTGTTTCTCTCATACAGTATTGCCTGACAGCCCCTTTTTCTGATTCACTCTGTCTCATCTATCATTTATCCATTGCCATCCATCATCCTTTCATCTTCAAGCCTCTGTGTATTTACACTGACAAAGGGGACGTTACTACAAAATGGAAGATTACACAAGGTGCCACTGATGCTTGTAGCCGCGTATTCTCTTTTCCTCATAAATAGCACTTTTTTGTATGCATACTCATGTTGTGCCTGTGGGTGCACTGAGATGATACAACACAATTGAAAACATTTGGATACATGCAATAGATATATGCACAGTTCTCAAAGCATACGCTTGTGAACAAATAGGAATGCGCATGTGAGGAGCATATGCCCACTTCATTTAAAGATGAGAGATCTATCAAGAATCCGAGTCCCCTGATTCTGGCGCCCCTCATATTTCAAATGATTAATGATGGCCTAACAAAGCGGGCCTTGGATAAATGCTAATAGGATGGGTCCTTAGAGAGGAGGATATGGGGAGCGGGGCCCGGGCAAATGGAAAAATGCTGTGCTTGACACTCTCTGCATATACAAGTATCTGACAGATATTCAACACAGAAGAACATCCATCATTCTTACACAGTCTAGTCTCAAGTATTAATGTGTTCACAGTTTAAGTCGATGGCTGTAGATGAAACGCATTTTTAGAAAAAGACATTTGAAAGCCGACAACCACTAAGGTTAAGACTTATCACATGGCCTGCTTTGGCTTAATGTTGCAAAAGCCATGGGGAACGAGCTGATGAACAGTGTTCAGCAGGCCATATGTTATATGCTAACAGCTGATCTAAAAGGCAGAGAGCTTTGTAGAGTTTGGGAGAAGAACACAAAGACAAATCCACCATCACAAAATACAAAATATTCCTGTCTCCACAATGGCTGCCGGCCTGAAAACAGAAGTCACTCTGTTCCAATAAAGTAATGAACTACTTAGAGACTTCTTCTATTACTGAAGAAACTGTAATTTGCCTATTGAGCAATGGATATCAGGATTAGAGACAGAAATGTGTTAGTGGGCAGTAATAGCTTTGAGAGTGGACATTTTAATTATTAAATTTTATGCATTTAAATTCTAAACTGCTTATCACTAAATGAAAGTAATTGAATATAGATTTTGCCATTCACTTGATACACTGTATCACCACATGGATGAAAAATGGTTTAGGTTCTATATGTCCATTTCAAGGCCACTACAGTCAGTAATTTTATACTCAGGGAGCCACAGAGGGACTATATTTCACAGCATCACCTCAGCTTTGTTATAGCCTTTGCAATCATTGCATCCCGGCAGATTCATAACTGCCTTGCTCTCATCAGCAAAAGCTAGGTACAGATGAGAATGGCCAGAATTAATCCTTTATATTTTGATGGCCTTCATATCACTGATGATCGACGCCACAATTACAGTTGGTAGCAGTGATCTCCATGGCCTCGTCATGACCACTCTAACCTCGGTGACACCGACCATTGAATCTTTAATAGCTCTCAACCCACGTGCTCAGAATGCTTTATGAATGTTTTCACATGGCTTTAAGCAGCGTGCTAAGCCATTATGTTTATTAAGCTGTTATGGTAATATAAAATGTTTTAATAGATTTAGCTTCTGTGCGTCATCCGAGAAAGATAATGGTGGTTTTGACTTGAGCAGGGTCAAAGCAGCCTCAGAAAACAGGTGCAAGTGCTCATTTTGTTCCCTCTGAAGTGCTTTCTACTTGTGATTTAATGATCAGAATCAACTCAGGCTGTCTAAAGTAAGTCAAAGGGAATTACACTGTCTTAACTTCCAAGTTGCTTTCTGTGTTGCACTGCCTTGCACTAACAGGCTTGCCTTATGTGACCCCAAAGCAGAATAAAACAAACCATAAAAAAGTCCAGCTTTGATTCTGTACTCTGTGAGAAAATCATTATTGTTACAAAGAAAAACAACACACTTACTAAAGCAGTGAGCCGCAGGCACACTTTAACCTTATCTATAAATCCAGCCGTTCTAACCATTCGCTTTTCATTAAGCCGAACCCTTTACACCCTACTCTGTCAAACCATTACAGCCATGACCCCATCAATAAAGATCAACTGTTATGTTGTTGGAGCTTAGCTATCACATCGTATCTGTGGCTAAATAACGACAAGCAAAACGATTTTAGGTGATTTACCCATAGGTGTTCCCACTCCATAGGCTTTGGAGTCTATGAGGGCCCCAATCTGTGTGAGGTTGCAGTTGCGCTGGGTGACAAATTCTATAGTAGTGGACTCCATTAGGAAGGCATAGTCGGAGGTCAAGACGCGTTGGATGCCCTCTTCCACGTTCTTGACCATCACAGATTGCCTCCTGCTGTTCATAAACTCCCACATCTTGTCATACGTAGAGATTTTTGTTTTCTGCAAGTAACCAGAAGATAAGGGTTTGGTAACAACTCTCAATTCTGCTGCTGTAAAACTTACTATGAAGCTTGTTTTTCCTTGAAAAGAAAAGAAAAACACACCAATTATTAATATGCCTATGAAAAAGAAACATACAAAGTCATAATTTTCAATCCATTATTTGACAAAGAACTGGATTTGGTAACTTCAGTGGAAATACGTCTTGTTTTTAAACTTGAAAACAAAACATACTTGTATTACTTTATAACTTAAAAGATAAAGATTTTCACAAGCCACAAATACTGAATTTTGATCAGGCCCTGCTTTTTTGCATTCATGTTCGGTATTTTAACAAAAGCTATATCATGTTATTTATATTTTGCAATTACCTCTCCAGCGATGCACGTCCACTATTCTGCATTTATGTTTAATTCATTGTCACTAAACATTTCCTAATGTTGCTGCTTCCAAAGTAAAATGGCAAAACATGAAAATGCTTTTATTTTTGCTCGCAGGAGATGCAATAAAATATGCACTGACTGCAGATGTAAACTGAAAATGCATCTGAAATAACAAATGTCTTTTTCTTTGCTTTGAAAGGAAGCTAGCTGTGAATATGTTGGGACAAAAGAGAGAACCTTCAAAAAGCTGTTGGATGAAGGGCGACAGTAGTTCAAATCTTCAGATGTACAGACACGTCTAATATATTATTCTGGCCATTGCCACTTTTCTCTCTTTTTTTGTAAAACTAAATCATGAGCGGTAAATCTAAGCGAGAACCTTGGAAACCAGTCGCATCCTTACTCCACTCTAATGTACATCATACTTTGACATGTATTTTCTCTAAATGGATCCTTGAGAACAAAAAAATAAATAAATACAAAAAAATGAAAAAGGAAAACACATAAACTAATGATTAATATAAAAGAAGACAAATTTGACTGAGGTCAAATCAAATATCTTAGGTATCGGAAGAAAAGTCATTCTCTTAATGTCGTCCATATACAGTAAAATATATTGTTTTGCATCAATTCTACGCTATGTTAATACTAATTTTTTGCTGAGATCTGATTTATTTTTCTTTTTTGCATGGTTGATCACATTACAACGTACACACAACCACAATCAGACTCCAGTGTGAGATATGGCTCTGAAGTGACCCACATGTACAAAAGAAGTCACACACAGCACATTGTGTTTTAGACCCCACCTCCTCTAAAGCAGAATTATGACATCTGTCTCACTTCAATGACATAGATGGGATTTTTCAGAATGAGGTCACTATGAAAAACGTCAGAAATGTATCTGTTTTAAGACAGCATATGAATGTGACCTGGGTCAGATATGTCCTGTACAGACTGTTGTAAAAAAAAAAAAGAAATAAAAAATGGGCAAAAAAAGAAAAAAAAGAGTCAGACTTTGGCCACTTTTCCCTGCAGTGTGAAAACATTAACTAAGTCTCCTCCTGCTTGCCAAATGCAGATGTTAAGTGAACAAAAGTATCTCACAGAGAATATTTTATCCATCTTCTTATTTATGTTCAGGAAACTTTACTGTTCCTAATTGTTATATGGAAACCTATGCAGCCATCTTGGCTGGCTAAAATCTATAAATCTGTTTGGCTGCACCGTGGACAGATACATCTGTTGTACCTATGACTAACTACCCTTTCAAGCATCATTAGTTACCCCAGCAGTAACCACAGATGCAACAAAATCTTCCAGGACTTAGATTCTGATGATCATAATTCTGATTGATTAAAAAAAAGGAGACTCCTTTAAAAACTACTCAGCTACCTTGAAGAATGTCATTGTTGCACCGTCCTCCACCACCCCATAAGGGATTTTAGTTTGTTTGGCCAGGTCATCAGCGGAGTCTATTGGTGACTCCATCCTCTCCACGGTGAGGAAGGCAGCCAAGTTGGCTGTATATGAGGAAATGATGATGAGGGTGAAGAACCACCAGATACCTCCCACTATTCGAGTTGACAGAGCCTTGGGCATTAGCTCCGAACC
>JAPMNP010594931.1:0-11639 GCA_029874935.1 Atherina boyeri | reverse complement strand
TTGAAAATCTACTCATAAAACTACAAGTACCCCAAAAAACTACTTAATTACAGTAATCTGAGTATTTGTAATTAATAACTTCCACCTCTGACCATAACTACAGAGTTTGGAGACTGCTACCTAAACCACAGTGCACTGTGATGTCATTGGCCAATGTTAAACAGAAATTAATTAGGATCGAAATATGTGCATTTCCAACTACAAGTTTAAACTGAAGACGATATCTAATTTAAACTTACACACTTGAACATGGTTTAAATTATTTTTGTTTATTTTCTCCTTTTCTAGAATGACCCAGACTTCATCAGTACCATTCATGATGCTTACCTGCAGAATCTTACCAAGGACTTCAGCAACATGAAGCTATAGTTCAACCAACACAGGTGATCTTTGTGATCAGAGAAGAGACAAAAAGAGTGTGGGAGATAAATGTGCAGCAAACAGGTTTCTGACGATGTACAACACAGCTCTTCAGCTGTGGGCCGTGTGCTGAGGATTAGCACGCACCACACCATTTAACCTTGATGCTGTTCTGGCTCCTTGTGTTACCCCAGATTGACTTTTTGTCTTCGTGTGTCAAGCAAGAACTACTACGAGTACAAAGATGAGTTTATATTTCCTAATGCATCTTCAAGATGACTATTTTAATGTGATGAATTTGTTAAAACTGATGGCCACTCATTGGTAAAATTGGTGGTTTGATTCTTTGGAGGATGAGACCACAGTGGAGATTTGGTTGCATCATACTCCTTTTGATTTTTGGACTGAAAGTTTTTCTGCAGGAACATTACGGAACTCGCAGATGCTGTTTCTCTTACTCATCACAAGCCTTTGTGTGGAGTTCTCACAGTATGAGAGCATGAATAACTGATAACACACTTACGCTTTAACTGCTTATTAAGAGGCAGACACCCCTGTGTTACGACCTCCGGACAATTTTTGGGTCCAAAAAGAACATTTTCGTTCTTTTTTTTTTGTCCAAGGTATTGAGCCAGAAGATGATGCTGAAACTTGTATATTTTTGGTATAGATATTCAGATGATGCAGTTTCAGTTTTTGCCCTTTTGTAGGGAGGATAAATGGCTTTCATAAATAACTAGAGAAGCACTTGCAGCTAAGAACTCAAATTATAGTTCCTCCCAGCCTTTTCATTTTAACATAAAAAAAGATATTTATGACTTGCACACCAACTGCTACCCTGCTACCTTTCCTTTATATTTGACTGTTTCCTGGATTTTCTCTTCTTTTTTTTGTCCTTTGTCTTTTGTATCATGTCTCCTCCACCTGCTGATCTTACTGCAGTAACAACAGTCATAAAACATTTTGGGAGAGCAGCATTTTGGAATATATAAGTATGGTGCACTTCATAAGAACCTCTTGGTTCTGTTGTTGAGCCATCATTTAAGTAATCACAAGCAAAAAAAAAAAGTGTAAAAGTTGCTACTGATTTTATATTCTGATTTACGTTCAGCTATTTTGGTGGTGTTGATATGCTTTTGATAGCCTCTGTCTGCTTCCCGTTAACTAAACTACTAGTGAGGAAATACAAACTACCTCCATTGTCATTCCTCAGTTTTTGTTTTCAAGTCACAGTTGTGTCAACACGGGTTTATTTCTGCAGTAAAAGGCTACTGCAGCACACAGACAACTGTGAGAGTAGGAAGCAACTGAACGGCTACTAATGTTGTTAATGAAAATAAGAACTGATTACAAAAAATTATATTTGAGTCCAAAAAGATTTTCTCTTATTCTGTGATCATAACATTTTGAATACATGCAAGATCTTTAAAAATTTTTAAAAGATTTAAAAATGGGGGGAAATAAAGTGAAAAGTTTGTCCATTGATCATAATTAGTTGGCCCAGTAATCAAGTGACCTAAACACTTTCTTGCTGTGATATTTTGGCTGTGTTTGGTCTGCTGTTTGAATGTACTTCATTTTTACTTCAAGTTTTGTTTTTCCTCCAAGTCCTGTTAAACATAACTTCATATTTACATGTTTTCAGTACCTTTTCTTTCCTTTTTAATCTGGCAATGGTTAAACTTAGAATGTAAGAAGCCTGGGAGTAAATCAGACTTGTTGCCATGTGATAAATCTTCATTTTATAAAGGGTTTTTCCAACATATTTGACATGATTTGTTAGATAAAGAATGATGGAAATGTCAACATTGTTTTAATCTCAGTCATATATTTAAGATTTTATTGGGGTTTCTTTTTTATTTATCTTGTTGGCCTGATTTATGATTTTGGGTACATTTTTGAAAATTTACATTCATTTTCTGAGTTTTCACTGTGCACAATTTGGCTTATCATAGATATTTTGTCATATTAAAGATTTGAAAGTACAGTTGTCTGTTATGATGTGTTTTTTTCAGTTGTGAAAATTAGTTTTGAAGCTGGAACAATAATATCTTTGTAGTTTGACAGGGGGTGTTTTAAAAGCCAGTTTAGGAGGACGAAAAAGAAAAAACACTTTTTACACATTTTATTTTGGTTGGTGCTGATGTTTGCTGCACGTTGGTGGTTTGACCACTAGATGTCACTGCTGATTTTAACAAGCATGCCTCAGCTTGTCCAATGCCAAGGTTTCAGTATTGAATTTAACTTTAACTTTAGTTGATTAGCAGATATTTACCAGAAAAAATGTGAGCACAATATTCAAGCTTCAGTGTTAAAGAAGCCCTGGTGTCGGAGACAAATGAAAGCAGAAATTGCAGCTTAGGCTTGCTAGTGTTAGGAGGGTTTCACACTGGTTTGTCTTGTGCAGGCCAACACAAACAATGCAAGGAAATATGAACAAGGAAAACCAATTTATAATGCTCAAAAAGAACAATTAATGCAAAAGAATTCCAGATAAGCAGAAAAAAAAGGTATGAAATATTTTGGAAAATAAGAAATATGTCCACTTTTATGTATAAATTTTTAGGGTCCAGAGCGAGTGATAAATTTAAACCATTAATGAGGTCTAAAGTGTGTGTGCATGAATTTATCTGACAAAGGTTTTGTGGAGTGTTGTGACCAGTTTATGTTGAGTTAAGCCGCCTGGTGGTAAAAGCTGTCTTTCAGTCTTTTGGTGCATGCAGTCAGGCTCTTGTACTGTCTGCCAGATGGTAGCAGGCAAAAAAAGTCTGAGCTGGATGACTGTAGTCCTTAAAAATGCTGCGTGCCTCCTGGAGATACGAGCCGGTGTAAACATCCTGGACTGCTCCCAGAGTCATCGACAGCGTCATCTGCACCACTCTTGTATGGTTCAGAGAAAGGCTATTGTCCTGACATAAGCTGGCCAGTGTTCCCACCTTATCTCTACCTGTGGTCCCATCGTTATTTGTGATGAGCACCTCACAAGTTGGGAAGTCAGCAAACTTAAGGATAGAGTTTGAACTGTGCGTGACGGTAAAGTCCTGAATGAACAAGAAGTGCAGGAGGGGGCTGAGGACACAGCCATGTGGCATCATTATGTTTAAGACTATGTGGATGAGATGTGTTTGCTGATTCTCACCACCTGTAACCTGTTGGAGTTCTCCAGAACAGTAATGACTGCATGATAATAAAATGAAATGAGATGAAATGGAAAAAGGCTTTATTTACCCCAGAGGGAAAATGCAACTGCAGTAAGCTTCGAGACCAGCTTGAAGGGACTGAATGCCAATCAATAATCAATGAGGAGCATTTTTCCCCTGCTCCTGCCCAGGTGGTTGACATCAGCGAGTTCTCAGAAGACATGGATCTTTGATAGTTTCTTAGGAAAGAGAGGGATGTGGTAGAAAAGGAAAATGACCCTGTTTGAAGGAGTTTTGATGGCTGGGTGTAGACTTGATGTTGGTCTATTGTCAAGCATTAGTGATCTTTATAGAGGAGCTCAGTGAGCGATGGAGTGATGTGCCTTTTTTGGTCCATCGAACACTGGACGATCTGTGTTGAGATGCTGGAAGACCTGCTAAAAGAGCTTTGTAGAAGCTCAGACAACAGACTACTCCGTGTCATGTAGCAGTAAGCTGATTGGTGTTCTGAATCAGACACAGCCGGATTAACACAAAATGGAATCACACAAGAGGAAATGTCATTTGTCAGAATGACAAATACCTTAATCACAACACTAAGGATTAATGCAGCCTTGCTTGGAATGAAAGAAAGAGAAAAATATACGAGTATTTCAAATTTAATCTAGTGTTGGATGAACAGATTGGCTGAGATGACCCATAACTCGGTTATTGAGGGTGGTCTTCTTTTTCTGCTGAAACTGTTCGGGCATCAGATTAAAATGACCGTCACAGCCGTCTATTGTCTCCGTAGCAATCACATGAGCAGCCATGTGAGGGGATAACTGGGCCCAAAGAGTGCAGGTAGCAAGATGGAAGGGGGGGTTCTTGTAAGAACTCAATGAGGAGATATTTCTGAGGCAAAATTGACAAATTGAATATCCCTCCATCTCAGAAGGTAAATGCTGATTAACTAGCACAGTCAGTACATAATTCTGCAATTTATTTACTTATTTACATCTGTATTTATTCATTTAGTATGCAAAATCACAAGAGGGAATAAATTAACATTTCTAAACTATGTCAAAATGAAATCAAGCACTAAATTAAATAACATTCTGACCCAACTGGTTTTGTCAGTTGTTGCATGTAAGAGCACTTTACAGGTGTAACTGGTTTGTTCCACAGCTAATCAGGTTAGCCTCAGTGGGAGATGTCATTAAAGTCAGATTACTGTCATGGGTGATCTTGCTGTGTGCTCGTCAGCTCTTTGCTCTGCTCTGCATCAAAATGCAGCAACTTTACAGGACCGATGCTTTTTGATTGTTTTATTCCAAAAGTGTTTGTGTCTCAAGCTGTATTTTCATCTTTTATAATCTCTACGATTCAGATGAATCTGCATGTAAGATGTAACAACTTCTGGCATTTTTTTTGTCCTGAAAAAGCCTCTAGAATTTACTCAGACTCACTTTATTGGACTATTACACTTTCAGAGGTTCTTAGATTATAGCAGCTTGTGAATATTCAAAACTTGATTTTATAGCTTTCGCTGTGGCGAGGGTGAAAATATGATAACTGTATTCACGGTTTCACAAGATGCAACCCCATATAAGTCCATTACTATCAAGTTAGTAAGCCTATATGAAAACCTATTTGTTACTAAAAAATATATTTGTAGGCTGTAGAGATGGTGATGAAACACTAATAGCGCAATGATATTTAATATTAAGATCAATGAAATACAGGATGTTTGTAATAAAACCTGAGTTTTGTTGCCTTGGCTGCTAAAAATTAATCCTTAAAATGTTTAGAAACCTCTGCACTTATGTTTGTTTTACATGATATTGGAACCTGAACGCCCCTGACCAGAGTGTGTCTGAATGCGTGCGAGCGTGTGCATGTGGCCTTGGGCTAAGTCCAAACCCTATTGGCTGTGCTCCTGCGGGAGTTTGGACTCGCTGTAGGCTCCCTTTAGCCCTAGATTAGCCATATTCATAGGCTTTGCCTGCAAACACGCCCCCTCCCTCCTCTGTCTGTCTCCCTCCCATGCTGAACGACGCAGCTTCTTTTTAACCCCTGCCATCGTCCTCTGCACACCCATCATCTTTATTGTCGGGACTGACCGGGGACGTTTAACTCTTACCTCTTTTTAACCACCTGGTGTGTGCGTGCGTGTGCTTTCCTCGGTGCATCGACCAGATGGAGGACTACCATAAACCGGACCAGCAAACTGTGCAGGCGCTCAGGAACATCGCAACCCGACTCCGGATCAACTCCATCAAGGCGACAACTGCAGCTGGCAGTGGGTAAGATGAGGGGGCGGAGAGATTATCCCGAGCCGGAGATAAATTAAAAAAAAATTGCACTTTAACACATTGTCACTTTGCTGGGGGGGATTATGAAAAGCCTCCTATATTTTGTTTTTTGTTTCTTTTTCTACTTTTTTGTCTTTAAAGATCATTAATAAAAGTGGAGGTGAAATGCGTAAAAACGCGCAGTACAATTTCCTCATGGGCTGCCTGCAGTGTGGAGGGCGAGCAGCGGTGTAATGCTGGGGAGGTGTTTATCATCATGACGTATTAATAATTGCAGACAGAATGAAGAACTTGTGTTATCAGTATATGCAGCGCCTGAATCTAGGTGGTTTCAACTGTGCGTAAAAGTCGACCTGTGTCAGCATCTGTGAGCAATTTACGCTCTTAAACCGAAAAATTAAGTTGTGGAGGGTTCGAGTTCAGCTACTTATGTTTTAAGTCAATGAAAGAAAAGATTTCTTAAATGCATTTAATTGTCTGGTGTTAGCACAACAATCCCTTTAAAAAAGGATTATAAAACATTTAGTAAATGGTGTGCACGCAGATGTTCGGTCATCATTTGCTGCAGGTGCACCAGTGTCCCCTTCTCCTTTAACCCTTCACATACTGTTTAATCGGTTATGTAACCGAGGAGCACGAACCGAAATCAATCACTAAATGAAATAACACGAGCTTGTAGGGCGACGTGCTGTGTGGCGGCTGCAGCCGAACGCAACCGCCGAACGCGCGTCCGCGCCTGCGTGTCCCCGGACTGAGCAACACCAACGTCAAGAGATGTGTGAAAACGAGAAACAGCACGTCCGGTTTTACGTTTCAAAATCAAACGCTGCAAGGAATAATAAAAACAAAACCCATAAAAGATAATAATGATAGATTAAATAGATTTTTGGTAAAGTATAGAGAGCCACTAGATCATATTTCTGAATAATTACCTTTCTCCAAAATGACATTTGTTTCAAGATTCTTTCAGATGATTAGAAATAATCAAATAAAAAAGAAATTCCCACTTTGAGCTTCCCCTGTATTAGGTAATCCTCGACACCCACCCTCAGAGCATCCTTTATGCAATTTACCTTTACTGTTCTTTTTTTTTTGTCATTTATTAACATTTTTCATTTCAGGACTGTAAAGAAATGCCTTCCTGGAAGTCTGTGTCAGGTATTACTGGCATGTCTTGAAAATAAAAAAAGGAAATAACAAGCAAGAAACTAAAAAGAAAAAAAATCTTAATCAAAATGTATTTTGTGCTTATTTCTTTCTTTCAACAGTTTGGGAACTGCACATTGAATGATACCTTTGTAGTGTGTGTGTGTGTGTGTGCATGTATAACGGACTGAAAGAGTCAAACATCCTCAAAATACACTTGCATTTCTTGGTACATGTCCAACTGAGTGATGCTGGATTTGTGCTAACTGATTACCCGACCCTGATTAGTGTCTCATCTGTCCTTAATCTGACTGCAGATGTTCTGAACTGAATTAACCCTTTGGTTGAAAACTATTGCTGATTTCTACTTTTTGTCTCTTCTTATCCTCCTAACCGAATGTTTCTACTTTCACATCTGTATGTCCACATGTACAGTTTACACTGAAAATGCTTTGCATTTGATCTGAAGAGGAGGACGTGCGTCAGTCTTTATATCTGCAGCCAATGTGTATCTGATTTTCCCTCTTGTACTTATTTCTTGCAGTCATCCCACATCATGTTGCAGCGTGGCAGAGATCATGTCTGTGCTCTTCTTTCATTCCATGAAGTACCGACCTGAAGACCCACGTAATGCCAATAATGACCGATTCATCCTCTCTAAGGTAACATCTGCAAAAACAAAAACAAAAAGCACACAAGAAAGCAACACTTTAACTTTATAAGCGGCATCACAATTTATTCATGTCAGGATCTACATGAGGATTTGCCGCTGCTGTGACATAAGTTTTAATTTAAGGAAATATAATATATTCTTCTATATTTGAATCCCCCCCCAGGGTCATGGAGCTCCCGTGCTGTATGCTGTGTGGGCAGAGACAGGCTACCTGAAGGAGAATGAGCTCCTCAACCTCCGTAAGGTGGACTCCATCCTGGAAGGACATCCTGTGCCGGTGAGTTGACTTTCAGATCTGCAGGAAGCTGTGAATTCGAAAGCTGTTCCATTCCAGTAAACCAATATACATGAGTCCATTTGTTAGTGCAAATGTTTTCATGCATATCTATCATTTTGGGCTTTTATGTGGTCGAGACATCTTTAACTGTAATATGAAGAGTGTCACTAATTTCAATTTGTGATATCAGGGATGTTTTGTGTTTGAAGATATAGTTGATTTTGATCCTTTCAGATTTTATTTTCTTCAGAGGTCTTTGGGCAAACATGGGCAAAATTTAAAGATACTGAATTACTCATACGACATCACCAAAGACATATTTGTTACTAGATGTGGCCATTCTAAAACTAAATCTTTTTTTTTCTGAAACACCTTGAGTATTTCTCACATTCCTCCATTCATGTGAATACAGAAGCAATATGCATTTAAACAGAAGAGTCATGGAATATTTTCAATCATTTTTCTTTCCTTTCAAAATACAGAATAATTTAACATCTTCTAACCAAATGTTTAACCACAACATATAGTATAATGTATACTTTGAACACTGTTTGTATATTTTGTAGAAATTAAGACTTCCACAGATGAACTGTCTGCAGGCAGAGGCATGGTGACAAAGCTCTGACTGTGTGACACACAATGTCTGTCTTCTGCTGCAGACACTAACAAACAACTTTCCACATGAACCCACATACTGACACACTGTAGGACTCAGACTGCTGCTTCCGTCCAGACTGTATCGCTGTCGCAGTGTTTCTCCTCCTTTATGAAATGACAAACAATCCATCCACTGTTTTTCATGTTGAACTTTGGCTCTTGCACTGTCTGAAGATTAAGATGCATGCTTTATTTATGTGTATGTGCATGCAAACAGAAGCAGCAGTTTGTGGATGTGGCCACCGGATCTCTGGGTCAGGGGCTGGGAGCTGCTTGTGGAATGGCTTACACTGGAAAATACTTTGACAAGGCCAGGTAATATACACAAAATCCCACTTAGGCACAAAAAGAAACACAATAAACAGCCTCACAACATACAAATAAATACAGGAGCAAAGCTGGCTGACTTGCATCCACACACATTAAGGCGAAATGTATGGAATTATGCATGACATGGTATTCGCTGCAGCGAGCTGTGCAGATGTGACATTTCGGCCAGGAGCTTTTGGATCAACCCCCCCTGACAGGCCCAGTCTGCAGCGACATTTAGGTGGCTACAGCTACAAGAGCTGTGCTTTGATCTGGTTTACCTTTAGATCATAAATTAAAACACAAGTTCCATAAGAGATCAAAAGGAGATTAAATTGCCTGCTCTTTGAGGTTAGATTGTAATTCAGAAGTAGACATATTTATGCAAAATTGAGGGAAAACAGATGTACTGTCTGATTAATCTGCTCTCATTTCCTTTATGTATATTGTTTATGTTTGTTCAGAGTTTCAGCACGATATTCTAACAAGCCTGCAGTGCAGTTTTTCAGCTGAATAGTAGCTGATTAGAATCGCTCCACATGTGTCTCCTTTGTTCTACTGCGATCTAGAAAGAACCACGTGGATTTCACTCTGACAATAGACAGATACGGCTTTGTGGCTCCAGTAGGACACAACACATTCCAGTCACATTTTTATAGCAAGTGGATATAAGACCAAAACATTTGTGCTGAAATTCTAGCTTAAGGAATAAGAAAGAGAGCAGAAGGAGACTGTTTCAAAGATGATTTTTGTTCCCCATACAGCAGACCGTTAAATGGACGGTGAGGGGATACCGTACTTGCAGCCTGAGCTGGCTGTCCTTGATATCGCGCTCTCTGCATTCTGTGTGCACTCATTGTTTCTGCTCTAATAATCACACATGCAAAAGCACAGTTGCTCCATCATCTCACGGCCTCGCCCTTTTTCCTCATCTTCTCTCCAAAAAAAATATAGAATCCCATTCTGTGCTTCAGTTACATATATGTGAACATGTTGACTCAATAAGCATATAATGGCATATGGTGAGTGACTTGGTGTATGCACACACTTCCCCTGCAAAGCTTAAAGCAGCACATCAAGCTATTTCACTGCAAATCTTGGCTGATGGCTGGATAACATAACATAGTCTAAGGCAGTGGTTCTCAAACTGGGGGTCGGGACCCTAATGGCGGTCGCAAGATCATTTCGGGTGGGTCGCCATATCATTGTAGAAAAATATGTAGCCTACATTTGTCAAGTGAATTTAGGATTTTTATTAGGGTTGTCAAAATTAACAAACTATTGCAAAAAGATTAATCTCTGAAAATAACATGTCATTATTTCAATTCATCAATAAATGACTTAAGTTATAACTCAAACCATACCAAAAATCACAATTTGGTATTATCTCGGTGAGAGAAACTAAATTGGTGAACCAAACCCACTAAAAAACAATTTTGTCCTCCTAATTTATGAAGTTTCTGATAGTTTTCAAGCCTTAAATTTAGATTTTTTTTTATCATTGGGTGTCCAGAAACTAAATTACTGGTGCTATAAATTTAAGAAAAATGCTAATTTGAAATTATCTTGGCAAGAAAAACACATTTTTAGTGTATGGCTTTTTTGTCAAAGCTGCTAACATAATCCTCCAAAAACCACTTCATCCTTCCTATTTTTGAAGATTCTGACAGTTTCAAGCCTTTTATTTAGAGGATGGTCGTAAGATGATCTGATATATTCCATGGTTAATAATTCAGTTGGTGTGAGGGGGTCGCCAACACCAGTGTTTGTTTTCGTGGGGTCATGACTCAAAAAGTTGGGGAACCACTGGTCTAAGGCCAAAACTGCTGAACAGCAACTAAAAATCAACATTTAGGATCACACATTACACATACAACCTAAACTGCCCTCTTTTGAAACAGAACAGCTTGCTCTGCAGGGTATACCTAAACTACAACCAATCAACCAGGAAGACCCATTGGCTATGACGCAGGGCTTTATTAAAACATAACACATGGATGAACCCATCCAATGCACTTATTGGAAATGCTGAAACTATACTGAGATTAATAAACTGTTTATGATTATGTGGCTCAGCTGCAACTCTATACAGCTGTAAACATGTCATTGTGGGATTAGTAGATCAAACACAGACCATTTTCTTCTCATGTTTCTTATTACCTCATGGTAAACCAAGAAGATGATGGCTGGAAGTTTTGATCATTCATGAAATTTCTTGATTTTGTGTCGGCAGGAAATAATTGTGAGTGGCTGTGAGTATGGGTTTGTGCAGCTTACGAGGAGAGGTACCCCCCCCGTCTTGAACTGATCTGTTATTCTCACCTCACTGAGACACATGAACCGTACAGGAAGCATCTCTGACTACAGTGTGTATCTGTGTGTTACTTTCTCAAGATCAATCATAATAAATTAGATATGTCTTCACTTTGATGATTAACACAATTTATTTGTTTTTTGAATAACTGGTTGCTTCTGTATACTCAGCAGTATCGGTAGTGTTTTGACATTTCAGAAACCGGACTTTAAGGTTTTGCGACAGGTTATCCCTCCATTTTTTTTAAATTTCTGCCCCTTTTTTGTCTTCTTTTTCATCTCTGTGGAATTCCCCGCTTCTCTATTTCTTTGTGTGCCGCATATTTTTTCTTCACACTCGTGGTTGGAATGCGTGGTTTAATGTGCTGTGTCTCGGCCGATCTTCCAGTTTTAATGAGAACGTGTCTATCTGACTGGAAAGCTGTCAAAAGTCGTTACACCTCGGGAGCAACTGCTGAGGATGAATGGGG
>JAPMNP010594917.1:0-10454 GCA_029874935.1 Atherina boyeri | reverse complement strand
TACAACATAGGGTTTGAAATGATAAACACCACTTTAGAGAGAAAAAATATGTTCACTAAAGAATAGAAGCTAGATTATAATTTCATATGGAGCAATAGATTACTTTGAAAATTTGAGTGTGCAAACAATTAACTACTGCAGGGGTTTGCATTGTAGTAGAGGGCGGAAAAGAGGAAAACATTAGACAGCATGAGTTTATTCATTCATGCTGTCTACAATGGAGACATGGAAGCCAGTTCTTTAATAGGATTTGATAAAAGCAAACTGGATTGTTTTGTTTTTAATCTTCTTTGGTTTTATTTATTTATTTGTTTGTGTTTTTTTGTCAAAAAGGTGAACATACTTATTCATATGAAAATCAATTGACTGAAATTGTGCTACCACGTGTGGTTGCCCCAAATCTGACACTACATTGTAATCAGGAACTAATCTAAAAGCTTATGTTGTCTTCAATATCTGGTCAATACATGATACAGTTAACATTTACATGTACAACTAGATTATTAGTTCAAGCAAAAAACAACTTGCTGCCTCATATTACATTCACGTCTGCTGTATTGAGGTGGCATGCATGGTCAGCATATACACAAGTGTGTTATCAATCTTCTCATCACAATCTCAAACATCACAAAATGTTTGCTTTAAAAATTAAAATGAAAATTTACCAAAATTTGATTCATTTTCTCAGTTGTTCCTTGTGATTTGTATGCATACACTTCTTTTGCGTATTTATGAAATATATGCTGGCAAATTGTGTTGCCTGTATCATGAATTGACCACAGATTAATGACAGCATAAGCTTTTAGATTGGTTCCTGATTACAAATGTCAGATTTGGGACAAACAAACAAAAGAAATCCGATTTTTTCTTCTTTTTTAAATCCCCAAAAAACTATTGTTTTTATAAAATCCTACTAAAGAAACGGCAGTCATGTCTCCATTGTACACATGTTATACACCAACAGAAAGCTAAGATTCTTGAGATTTGATTGGGGTGTATCATTCCAGACTACAAGTGTAGATTCAAAACTTATTTCAGACCAGTCACAAATGCAATTTATCTTTGAAGCCATACTGTAATTCGGTAGCAGATGATACTGCAATAAATACAGTCCTTCTACATCAGCAAGGGCCATTAAAATAGTCCAGTAAAATAGTTCGTCCATATGTCTTTTATCTATAAAAACCTGTTTTAGGCTGAATTTGAAGGATTTTAAGACCATCAGCTGCTCTCACCAAAGCATATAGAATAAACCTTTACTGACTATTGCTTCAAATACAAGAAACACCACTATAACTCATTACTGGGACAAATAATCAATGTGATAAAAAGAAATACATGCTTTATCCCCCCAAAGAACATATTGAATAACTTCCCCTATGACAAAAGTAATTGGAATATCTCTCCAATATATTCATAAACAGTATTCCTGACTAATACACACACATTTTTTTGTGATCATTCTGCAGTATTACATTTTCAAGTATCCTCAATGAATGATTGTAACTTTATTGGCTGAGAGTTATGACATTATTTGCCAAGATGCTTTCCGTTGTCAGACATGTATGTCATAATCTGCACTTAGTTAGCTCTAAGTTGTCTGTGAAGGTAAAAACATCAAATGAGTGTTTTTGTGGGTTTCACTGCAGCAGTGTAGCAAGTAAAAACATGGCCTGCTGTGCACCTGTGAGAAGAGATATGATTAAATGTGGTTTATTTGTGAAGATTTATGTAATACCATGCAGTTATTGAGTCACCTTATCAATGGAATTACATAATCTCAAGGTAAATTTCAAAATGTTTCAGTGACTTTTCTGTCATGCAGATTAATGAAGTCAAGGGCAGATTCTGTTTACCGCTGCTGTCGTCATTGTCAGTATCTTGTTGGTGCTTGTTGTTGTTTTGCCTGCTTGGATCCGTGCCCTAATTTTTCCTCTGTTGCAGGTCCAGTGATGAAGCTGCAGCAGAGAACTCCTCGTCGCCGTGGCCAGCAGCCCAAGCTGCTCAACAGCCCTGAAGACAGCCTGTACTACAACCAGCTAAATGTGAGTTCAAAGTGCCGATAAAGGCCTTTGTCTGACTTTGGTTCCACATGATAATACAATTAAACCTACCTGTGCCAGACCCTGGAGCCCCACCCCCACGCTTCTCTGCCTCTTGTCTTGAACATGTGCTTATGCTCTTTATCTGTTGCTTTCATGTCAGGATGTCTGCCTTCACGGTGAATAATTGATGTGGTTTATCAAAGCTGAGCAAGATGCATGCTTCATCAGACTCACTTGAGCCCTTTGATCAGAAAAAAATTATGCTGTGACTTCTGATATTATCAGCATCTGCTCGCATTCAACACAAAATCACTTTGAATTAAAAATTAATGACTCTCTGCTCATCTTTTGACTGTGTGCTCTTGGCCCTTTCCTCAGAGAACTCTGGATTACCAGGGGAGCAAGAGGAAGCCGAGAAAACTTGGGTAAATAACTGCTTTCCTACTTACAGCAACTCTAAACAGAGCAGGCCCTTTGTGGAATTGGAGAATCCAGAAATGGAGTTGTTTTCTTATAATGTAAATGGAGAGCCGAAAATAACAGGCTTTTTTATGAGAAGATGCTCTGCGTCATTAGTGAAGGGCTTACATATAAGGCCTTTGTCAGCCTGCTAATTTTAATTGTTGAAGGCCTGACTTGTATTTGTAAATGACATTCTGCTCAACAGCAGTGTGCTCAAGACAACGCCTAAACGCCTCATCTCTGCATTTTGCAAATATTGTTTTTACTTGAAAAGTCTGCTTCCCCTTCATCATGAAAACTTCATCACAACTCACCATCCAACTAAATCCTCTTCTTGTCTTCCCTCACATCACAGTCAAATCAAAGTGCTGGATGGAGAGGATGAGTACTACAAATTACTGTCAACTGTGGAGTCGATCCCCGAGGAAGAGCATGCTGCTGCCCCCCCTCCCACCCTTTCCAGTGGGCCTCTCGTCAGTTGGAGCTGAGCCTCACAACCATGTCAGCCGGTAAGACAGACGTGTAGACAGACACTCCAAAGAGCATCCTCAGTGTTGGAAGTACTTTGGTATGTGGAGCAAGTAGCAGCGGTGCAGAGTAAGCGACATGTGCAGGCAATGCCATCATCTGTTAATGAGGCTTTAGAGGAACAGTTTACGCACCATCAGTCATGTAGTGTATGGCCACTTTCTCCTACTATTCAGGATTTATTCATCTAATGTTAAATGATGGTGAGAAATGAAACATATTTGAGAAAGAGGTGCTTTACATCTCTCCCTTGAGCACATTGAACCTAATCTTATCCATATATGTATCCATCGAATATAAAATCCTTCTAAACTTCTGTGAAATGGTACAGATGTTCTTTCAATAAAACACTTAATGACATGGATATAAAAAAAGAAGAAACTATTGTGTGGTGGGATGGATGCATGAAAACATTTTGCAAAGTCACAACAAAACATTTCAACTTGAACATCCACTCATATAATAATGTAATATTCTTGCAAATGTTCAGTCTCTGCATGGCTAAAATGAACAATTATTTTTGTAATCCATGTATTTAATTGTGACGTGTTTAAAATAACTCCCGTCCTTTGGGCACCTTGCCTCTAACCTCCACTGTGTGAACCTTAGATGAAAATATCTACCCATTTTTCAAACATTCTGTCTCTTGTCTAACTCTGATCCAAAGACAAATCCTTGTGAAACCCAAAACTCTTTCGACGAGTTCTCCCACTGCGAGTTGCCTTTAGTTAGAGGGGCTTTGTGCTGTCTGAGAGCTTGAATCACCACACAGAGCTTCACAGAGCCTGAGCCAGACCTCACTTTGAATTTCACCCTAAATACAGGAATTTTCTTTTAAGATGTGAAGTGTCGGAAATGCAGGGCTGGTGAGTTGATTTGTAGAGCTTCTTTTTTTTTTCTTTTCAATTTGCATATCATTTACTGCATCTCCCTTTGTTGACACCCGAGGGCCTGAGTGGAGATTTTGATCTTAATAGGAAGAGTAGGGTGGTATGACTGAGGATCTCATCCTCCTTATGCTCAGCGGGGAAAACATTAGAGCTCTGCCTTGATAGCAAGACCGGCTTCACTTAGGTTCAGACTTACAGGAGTCCTGGTGGGTTTAAAGAGGCCCAAAGTGTTCATCAAATCTAACAGCTCAGTGCTGTGAAGGTCAGTGTGAGGTTGAGGATTGACCCATCACCATAACATCGGTGGTTATCCAATATCTGTTCAGTCCTTTTATTTTTTCTAACCTGCTGAACTGAAATGTCTGATGAGATTGATATATTTTAAACTTGTTGCACATAGAATTTAAGATGGTGGAGGGTTGTGACTCTACTGGTTTTGTGGTTTTAACTCTGTAATTTCCAAACCATAATTGTTCTGTTTGTTGTTTTGACCCGCCACAAGCTTTGTAACTGTAAATCAGATCGTCGGAAAAGCTGCAGATCATGCAACGGACCCCCTCCAAGTTAAACAAACTACACAGTCCCAGAAAAAACTGTTGGGTATTTTAGCTGAGTAAGATTAGATGTACAGTACCCCAACATAAAAGAATCTTAAATGTTGCAGAGAAAGTAAATATTTTTATTCTAAAAGATGGCTCCAGTCATTTTTACACCATTATATTGTTGTTATAAGGGATGCAAATGTAAAAGCTTTTTTTTAGTTCAGCATTGATTTTCTCTCTTATAGCTTCCTCTATAAATAGAAATTGAAGAGTAAATAAAAGAGGACAAATGGGAGAATGAAGTAATGGCATTAAATAAAAATACTCAAATAAAGCACTCATAAGTACCATATTCAAGTATATATCTACTTCTGAATGAGTACTTCTGAATCAGTATGGATCTTAGGGGGAAAAAAATCATTTTTGTCCTTTTTTTAATTGAACTGGTGTAATTAAACTGTGGTCTTTTCAGCTTATAATCATATTTAAGTCTATAAGAATTCAAAGGGTAATAGCCCAGACCACTGGCGGTATTATAATGTGGTGTCACAGTTAGTTCAGACGCATTTCACCTCCGGTCGTAGCCACAGATCCTGCAATAATTAAAATCCTCGTTGTGCATTACTCCCTTGCTGGGATAGTTGGTTCCTCTGAAGAGCAGTCTGAAATAGGTCACCCCAGCACCCTGTAGTGCATCTTAAAAGTACACTGAATCAATTAAGTGTGATCATGCTCCCTTGATTATTTTGGCCCTGTTTTACCATAGAGAGGAATTTCAAATAGGCTCACTAGCTTGAATAACAAGGTTGGACTGTGGTGACAAATGGTGCCAGAGTGGGTGTTTCTTCCCCTGTTTTTCTCTGCCAAATTATCTCCCTGGCTGATTGCCTGCTTTAGCATATGAGAGGAGGTGAGCAGAGGTGTGTATGTAATTGCCTCAGATGGCTGATTATGTGTTGCAAAAGGCAAATGTTATGAAATGGTGGCGTCATTTAAATGAATGGCATTCTGACCTGGTGAAGAGAAGCTGCTGGTCCTCTTGTAGGTCTACAGGCTGGACGCTGGAGGACAGACGCGGTGTTCGGTCGGCGTTCAAGACCTGACACCTGTGTTTTCGTTAATGTGTTTTCGTAAATCCACCTCACTCTTGTTTTCCCTCATTAAATCTGACAACATCTGGTGTGCGGGAGGGGACTCCTTTAATGTGGCTAGCGTTACTGCTGGTGTTATTCTTACCATTTTAGCTATTTGCTTCATGTGCTGCACGTTCATTAAAGTTGCATCCAAATGCCGTTATCCAAAGTTTTAAGCCACCTTTATGAAAATCGCTCAAGCTGTAGCTTCAACAAATGATGAAAAGCTTGTATTTTCTAAAGAAGCATGCTTACCTTTTCACCTAATAGTGATGTCTCACTTCAAAGAGAGAACCCGATTAGGCCAACATTGTCCTCTTTCCATATTCTTTCAGTTCAAAGGGAGAGTTTCAATACAGCAGCTCACGTGCAACCTCCTCAAACACTGGTTTACTGCATTTTGGGTGATTTTCATTCATATATGTCTGATTTTTTTCTTCTTTTTTACCATCTAAAATACATCACACTGTAATGTTTGAATAGTTTCTTTTTATGTTGGTAGAGATTTGATATATAGGTTAGTTTCTTTATTTTTCTAGCAAAACTCATCTTAAGGGGACAAGCAATTGACTTAAAAAGCTAAAAACTCTGCGTTGTGATGCTGTTTGCTGGCTAATGATTGAAGAGAGTAACATACATGAGTGTCAACCAGATGTCAGATGTATTTGGAAGGCTCTCAGCAAAAGAAACATTCCCAAAAGACGGCATTAATAAAGAAACTGGTTGAGCTGGGAAGAGGCACAAAGAGTAAGAGGCATAGAGGAAGAATGAGATAAAAGAGTCTGTTGAGTACATACATCAAAGCTCTCTTAATGACAAGGGATGCCATTAGGGTTACAGTGGCTTTTGTTTCAGCTTCCTCTCACCTGCAGTTTGCTAAGGAGCCTCTATGCACCGTTTTGTTGTGAACATTTGCATGAATTTAAAATGCATGCAGGCGAGGATAAGAGTACGCTCCCAGCTGCTAATCTTAGAGGTGACCAACTGTTTCGGTCTAAATTACAATCTCCTTTTCATTTGCAAAAACTAGTTTTCCCTTGTAAAGGAAGAAGCGCTGCATAGAACAATGGACACAGTATGGAAAAGCTGTCATCCTGTATTCCATTAAATTTATTGACTTAAAACTTTTTGGGGTGCCTCCGGAGCTGGAGTGGGATTTGACAAAACAGAGCGTGAAATTATGATTAGCCCCTCTCAGTTTGTACACAGAGTGGGGCACTAGCAGACTTGGCATGGCCAAAGGTGTAACCTGTTTTGTTTTGCCCCAGCATTGCTTTCCCAGATGGTGGGACCAGCTGCCATTGAATAAACGCTGGACTGGTAACAGTGTGAGAATTACCACGGCCTTGTTTCTGTTTGAGATGCATCACAGAATGCTTGTTGGTTTCTGGCCACTGCCAGGAGGAACTGGAACGGTCACCTGGTGCTCAACCAAACTACCTTTTGATTGAGGTCAAACAGATATTTGTCTTATTTGTGGAATTTCATTTTGTATATTTTTCTTTTTTTTCCACAAATCCATGCTGAGAGCAGTGTTACAGATAGATGTATAAATACACTGGGTCAATTTCTTTGGTAGTATTTTTTATATTTTCCTTATTGATTAAGTTTAATTTCTTGATACATTTTTGTGGGTTTTTTTTCTTTCATTTTTCTATTTTCATTGCATCTCTGCTGTTAGTCAGGGATGCCTGCTGTTATGTCTTGCATTGCCAAACCAATTTCGACCAAAACTTGTGGGTCTTAAACATTTTTTCCCAAGAACGCTGTTGGGAACCAAAGATATTGAGTTAGTATTTGTTTTCCTTATTTCTAAAAAAAAAAACTTTCAGTGTATTGGTGCAGGATGCAGGTGGCTATATCTACTAAAATATGTTAAATCAGATGAGGGAATATAAATGAAAATGTATTAAGTCACTGCATATCTCCACCAAAGTATATGATAGTATAACAGAACTAACATCAGGTATATACATGTATCTTCATTACTTTCTGAACATAGGAATCACTTGTGTACGTGTATCTGAAAAATATCCCGATGAGTCCTGAAGACTAAACATATTTGTCCCATAAGGGAAAATGATAGATTTGTAAACACTGAACAGGCTCAAAAAATTTACAAAAGTGTTAAAAGTAAAAATCTTTTTTAACCTGGACCTTATGTATAGCATGAAATATATTCATAAACTCACCCAGACAATTTTGGAGTTACTTGAACTTTATTGGGAGATATTTAGGTCCATTGTGCTAGCGTACATATCCATTCAATGGAATGGGTCGGGGCGATTTTATTAGTTGCTGCACTATCCTTCTGTACCTACAGAGTGGCTTTGTTGTCATCCAAAACCATAGATATAGAGACACAAACCGGTTACGACGATGACACTGCATAAGAAAGTGCCTCTGATTATGCCGTTGCCCCGACAACGCCAGCGCGATGAGTCTAAATATCTCCTGATAGACTTCAAATATCTCCAAAATTGTCCGGGTGAGTTTATGAATGTATTTGTATTTCATGCGATAAATAAGGTCCAGGTTGAATTATCGGTACTTTTCCTTTAAATCTGATCCTGTCTTTATAAAATAAAAAAAGAGAATGCTGCACACGCTGCTGAAAATAAGCGAAGATTCCTCACATCCTCTACACAACACAGTGAAGAAGCAGAAGTTTGTTTAGTGTGAGGCTTTTTCAAGTCCAATGCTAGACATAAGGACATAAATAAAGTTACTGCAGATCATACCTGCCAGCAGCCATCACCCTCCGGAACAACGCTTTATCTTCTTCTGGCTATTTGTATTATCATTGTTTTGTTTTTTTTTAGAAAAAAAGACTGTGATTTCTGGAAAAGATAAAGTATTTTTTTAAGTATTCTTCATTTAATCTAATTTAATTTAATAAAAGTGGATCTATTCCATGAAATAGCATTTGCTTTACATAGATTTCCCCTTCGCCAGAAAAAGACTCACTTTTACTCAGTTTAACACCAGATAGACAAAGGTGCTTTCTTGAATTCAGTAGAAGAAAAATGATTTGCTAAATAGTTGCTTTTTCTTTATGTTTTTCCTCTATTTTTGGGTCTTCTGAGGGCAAGTAACAGCCTGTTGTATCAGACTCAAGTGTCCACAGGAGGAAAAATGTTTTCCCATAGTTATGTCACTGCCACTTACACCAGCTAAAAGCAACATGAAACATGTAGGGTTTTTTTTTTCTTTCTTTTTTTTTCTTTGCTGACACACGCTGGAGTGGTTACATATGCGAGTCATTTCCTGCAAGAGAAATATATTAGAAAATAATACTTGAAATTGTATGTGTAAAAAAATGTGCATGAGTTGCTCCTATAAGCTGACAGCACTCGATTATCTCAGGGCTGTTTTGCCCATGACATCGAGGTTTGAAGGTGACGTCTTTTTATTGTAATTTTTCCTGGGAGAGCACTGCAGGCTGGAACCCTGTACATCATCATAGAGGGGGCAGAGTTTTCCTCTTTAAGGCTGGATTAACACACCCAGGGTGGGCTGAGAGAAGGTAAAATGACCTGTCCTGCCTTACGTGACCTGGGGCCAACCCTGCACATTGCCACGGCTTTGCTGTTTGCTCTTGAATATGCAGAGATCCCCAGCTTCATAGGCTCGGAAGATTGGGGGGGTGAAAAAAAAGAGTTGTATCGCATTGCAGGGAAAATTAGTGAGACCAAAGTTGGAGTTTCTGTGTGTTGGGGGCTGCGAACAATGGCAGCTTTCTGTCAGACAGCAACTTCAAAGGTCTGCTGAGTGACTGCTCTGAGTTATACTTTGTTGTAGATCACTGAGGAAATTCACAGATGTTTTCTCATACGAGACACCATTATAGCGGCTCAAGTACCCAGTAGCCTCGAGCATCTCTTCCCCCTCTCCCCCGTCTCTGTCTCTCCCACACACTCACCATCATCCCACCCCCCAGTCTCTGAGATCTCTTGTATGAGACAGATGTGGAACCTATTTTTTCTCCAACTGTCCAGAGAATATGGAAAGTTAAAAAGGGTTCGTGTTGTGGCGTCGCTCTGCGACTCTGTCAAATCTGCAGTGCTCACTGTCAGGATGTCGAGATCGTATACGGTTAACACTTTTTCTTACCTCTAAAGTAGAGCCGCGGTACAAGGTGTGAATCATCCAGCTAATAAAATTATATTGATGGAAATTTGGAGAGTGATAATGGAAAGTGTTTTTCATGTGCTGCTAAATGGGTATGTAATGGTGCTTTTTCTCTTTTTTCTTCTAGGTTGCCTTCTTTACATTTTCAAACAGAACCAAAAGCAACAAAATCTCAAGACTTCACTTTATTTCTGTTGTAAATGTATATTTATTTCTAGAAAACTACTGTTTTTTATGAATCAAATAAATGAGTATAAACAACTGTCTTTTTTATTATTATTATTGAAAGGTTCAGTCTCTTATTACTCTATTTTTTTCCAGAATGTAAAACTTTTATATGAGTATATTTATGATGGTTTCGGTCTGTTTTACTTTAGATTCATGAAATAACTGCCTGGGCAATTCAAGTTTGTAGCATCTTCTGTCATCTGAACACAAGTAAAAAAAAAGAAAATATAAATTATCTGGTTTATACGCTTCAATATTTCACATTAGACAGCCACCTGTTGAACTTTTAGAAGATTCATTTTGTCTCATACTCAGACAAAGTAGAGACACAATGCAAGTACACAGATTTTCACTTCATTGTGAGCTTTGATTCGTCTCATAAAAATATTTGCCACACTTTGCTTCCTGCTTTTGTTTCCATCGTCACAATTACAAGACTTAAGCTTCTTTTCTTCATGCATAAAGGGACACAAATGTCAGTTCTGACTGATCATA
>JAPMNP010594835.1:0-14555 GCA_029874935.1 Atherina boyeri | reverse complement strand
CACACACACACAGGAATATTGAGGAAGTCTCAGTTGTGTTTCATCACCGAGAGGACAGAAAATTACGACAGTGCAGATGCACTGGTGCAAAGCTAAACTGCTCACGCCCTTGCATGCATGAGCGCGCACACACACTCGTGGAATCAGACAGTGGAGTCTCTGTGTTGTTAGTAACCACCTTCGAGACCCCGAGGTGTCATAAACGACTTCAAACAGAACAGAGAGAGACGAGACGGAGGGATGAGGAAGGAAGTGAGAGAAAAGTGAAGCTTGTTCTAACGATTTTAGTGGACACAGCTTCCCTCTGGTACCCTCTGCTTCTCACTTCAACACCACTTTGGACACCCTATGGTACACATTTCTTTAAACATATGTATGCAAAAATGAAGTGAGTAATTACACCTTATGCTACAGTGATGTGTCCTGTATGAACTTCACATAATTAAAGAAGCAAATGACTATCTGCATTCTTAAAAATAGATAGAATTCAATGATATGTGTTTGGGATGGATGGCTTAGAAAGCGACAAAAATATTAAAAGTGAAAAAAGAAACAAAGGTAAATACTTTCCTCTTTTATTTTGTTCAGCAAAATCCAAGCTAAATCAGTCCACTGCACTAAATTAACAGCTCAATGGGGAAGCAGGTAAATAAAAGCAGTACCACATGTGGACAGATGACCAGGTAGAGTCTAGCAGGGGACAACGGTGAAGAAGAAATCCACCAAACTCCCTGCAGGCTCATATTGTAAGGAGTTGGTTATTTCACTAGACCCAGGAGAACCTTAACTGTGTGTGTGGGTGTGTTTCTCTGAGTGAGTGTGTGTGAATAGACCTCTGTGTGGAACCACAGAGGCATTTGGTCATGTTTATATCCTTGTTTTTGGCCAGAGTGAGTGTGTACAAAATGATGTGTGTGCATGAACTCAGTTCACACCTATCCATAACGGGGAAGTGACGTGTAAGATCTTGTGTGTGTTGGTGTGTATATCTGCGGGGAGAACATTCTCATAAATACAAATTTATAAGAAAGTGCTGCCAGCTGAGATTTGTGGTATATCTGAAGTCTGTGTGTGTGTGTGTGTGTAATGAGTGTAGGAGTGGTAGGTTAGTCCTAAATTTACTCTTTGTGGTTGGAGGTCTGTGGTCACATCTGGACTCTGCTTCCCTTGTTTTCTTTACTCCCTGCATCACTGCCACCTCACCTGTGCTCCCCCTGCTCATATTTACCCCTCTCCAAATTTGGCTCCTACATTCCTAAGCTCACCTCTGTCTTTATTTTGTGTGTGTGCATCACTTTTCCACCTCTTCTGGCACTCATCATCTCCACTCTCCTTCACATATCTAAACCCCTGATCAAAAGCCTTTCCTGGTTTTCCAGTTGATGTCAGTGTTTGAGTGCTCAGTTGTACCTGCTGTTTGAGCTGCTGAACCAGACTATCTTTCTCCCTCTTCAGAGCTGCCACCTCGTCCTGGGTTTTCTTCTTTTTGGATGACGAGAGCTCCAGCAGGGCGATGTTGGCGTCTTTCTCGCTTATGGCGGCCAGCAGCGCTTCTTGCCTGAACAGGAAACAATGACAGATGTTTGAGTTAGTCATTTTATCCAGATATACTGCTGAGTTCTGCTTCCTGCTCAACATGCTGGAACCAAGTAGAAGTATAAGAATATCTTTAAGTTATCCAGTGGAAAAGGAACAAATGATTCACACCACAGATAAAATCCCAGCCATTTCCCATGTTGGATAAAAGAAAATATGGGATGGATTATCTCAAAAATTGGCTGATTAAAATATAATGGCTATACCAATTTTTTTCACTGCTATTACTTTGATTATATGAGTGAAATATCTTAAACATCAGAGTCATAAAATATTAAGTATGGGTCAGAAAATCAATGTTTGTCTTAACACTAAGAAACTAAACAAGCTCAAAATGGCTACTTTTTCAAAAAGCCCTATTCAGTTAGATGCATCTTATTTGGATTTTTGTCATGTGCAGGCACCACAAAATGGAAACACTATCATTTATTTGTCATTGTTGTTGCTGTTTTTCTTTTTCAGATTTAAATAATCTGCTTCTCAACCAGTTCAAAAGATATTCAGGAAAAGTTTATTCTCATACTTCACGGCAAACCTTTGTGGATATGTGTGCCGTTTCAAAGCCACGGCACAGTTCATTCACCTTGGTTATAAAACTGTCATGGGCTCCTCTGCCCTCCAACAAGGCACCGACAGGGCTTTTAGATAATGGCTTAAAATTAATGATTGAGAAAAATGTTTATAAGGGACAGTTTTTATCCTCTCTGTATGAAGAAGTATGTTAACTCTGCCTGCATACAGCTCTCCAGTCTCCGTCTCCAGCCGCCTCGTCCCTATCTCTCTCTCTCTCTCCTGTCTCAATGGGGATGCTGACAGATGGCTGACATTCTTTGTGGTTGGGAAGCAACATGTCACATCCAATTCATCCCATCAGCCACAGATTGGGCTGAGCTTACACCCAAGGTCAAGAATTCTCAGAATCATCTCCATTTTCAGTGGGAATTTAAATCACAACACATTTTCAAAATCCCACAGGGCTTAAAAAATTGGCCACACACAATCACACAGGCTCATTAACACAGGAAGCTGCAAACTGTCCTTTGCCCTTCTAAAGCTTGTGGATCCAGCATTTTTGCAACTGGTGTGACTCAGAAAATAAAGTTGACTCATGTAGTTGGCATGTTTGAAAGGTAAGTGGGGCAGGTATAAGGACTGAACACCATCCACCAAAGGCAGATTGTTATTGCCAAGATGAAAAGTCTGCTTCTGTTCAGCGGTGGTGAGCATCAACTAACAGAAGCCCCACATGATACGAACCTTTAACTGAGTGTTGGAGGATGTGCTTGAACAAGTCTGATCTATGGCAGCTTCAACTTGAGCCAGATATCAGAGGGCACCTTCAGAGAGCCCATTCCTTGGTGGATGAGAGCTTTTTTTGGCATCATGTGAAGGACCGATAGCATATTTAGCAGAAGTGGTTCATACGTATATACACTCAGAGACATATATGGACCCAGAACGATGAGACTAAGATGCATTTCAAATGGCATTTTCTCCATTCAATTTTCATTCTCTATCTTTCGTTATTCAACACATAACTACCCTCTACTCTCTCCTGCTGGTACACAAACACACACACAGATACAGCGGTGCAGTGAGGAATGCAATGATGAAAACATCTAAATGAAGACAGATTATGTGTTTGGACTGTGTGAAGACCCACAGATTCTTTGGTCAACCTCACGGACCAAACTGTCAGTGTGCAAATGTCCCATTGTGCATGCGACCAACAGGGCCAGAGGGAACTTCGACTCGGGTCAGTAGATTAGCACCCTGATCATTTAACTGACAGACTCCTCAGTGTTTATCAGTGAAAAACAATTCTATTTGGCGATATAAATGAAACATTTAAATATTTTAGCAATATCTTTGCAGATCACAATATCAAACTTGACATTCCTCTAATTCACCTGATGATAGATATGCATGTACACTATAAACTAAGGGTGGGAACCATCTTTTTTTTTCTCCCTCCCAATATTATAATTATGTTGATGTTTTGTGGAAGCGTATTACACTCATTGGAAAAATTGAAAAAAACCTGTTTTTCTGATTTCACAACAATTTTATAATAATAGATCTTATCTATTTAGAAAAAAAGATCTTTTTATTGGTTTTTCCAATTACAGTCTTTTCTCTCCTGTATCCCCATTGTCTAACACCAAAGCAAAACATTTAATGGGTAATCACTAAATACAAAATAAATTCATTCATTCATTTCCTTAACCCCTTCTTTAATTCAGGGTTGCGGGGGGCTGGATTCTATCCCAGCTATTAGCAGGCGAGAGGCAGGGTAAACCCTGGACAGGTCGCCAGTCTGTCTCAGTAAATACAGAATATAAAACATTATTTTTCTCTGAAATAGAACAGCTTAAAGAGCAATATATGATTGCATGAAAATCCAAACAAATAACAAAAACCACCAACAATGTGTGTGGTTTGTGATACTCTGTGATTAACATCCATTTATAGTTTACCTACCAAGCCATAATGGAGTCTTGTTCATTCATTGCAATAACTTGTATACATTTGATATATTAATTTCTTGCCTTTTGTTATTGACAAAAAAAAAGAAAAGAAAATCCACAAAACATGGATCTTTTCATCATTTTCCTCCAGACAGTAAGACACTGGAACAGAGCTGCGGTTTTTCCTTCTCTTTTCATACAAAACCTGTACACAGTCTGACTCACATGCATGCAGAGAAGCTAATGGAACGTTACTCTTGTTAAAGCTAACAGTGCGTCTAGTTTTATACCATATCTGAGAGTTACCTGCCAGCACACGCCGCTTATAAACCACTGGCGATAAAATGATATTTATTCCAGATGCACTTGTCTCATTCTGGGCCTCTCCCTTCGTCTCTGTCGGACACACACACAAATACTCACTTAAAACAATCTGCTTGGCCTTCTCCAACTCGCAAAGCTAAACACGTGCTTGTGACAAGTGCTGGCTGTGACTACTGCTGTTGCTATGTAATCAGTAAGAAACAGCTTCAAGTGCAGCACTCTTTGGCTAAATCTTAAGATAATTCTGCTGTCTGACGGCACTTAAAACACAGTATGCTCTCAGCACTGCTGGCAGTGTGTCGTTATCATAGAAAATAACAAAGACAACAGAGCCAGTAATGCGAGGCAGAACGGTTCCCAGTGGATATGCAGCCTTAGATCTGTAACTCTACTTTCAAGTCTTTCTGCCATGATATGTGGAACAAAGTGGAATGTATAAAGGTCTAGTAACAGTAACTGAGGAGTAATAGCTTGTTAAAGAGGTTAGCTTTCATATACTCATGGTTCCCTATCTGGAAACATCTTTTGTTTTGAATGCTGTGGTGATTTTGAACTTTAAATCCCAGGAACGACTTAGCTGTGTAAGTTTTGGTGTATTTCCATATGTTTGCCTCACCATTATGTATCCACACAGTTAGTTTAGATGATACAGGTCTGTCATTTCCATCCATTTACTTGAATTTGGTTTAACCAGATAATTCCATTAGGATTGAAGTCTTTTTTGCAGGACATATAAGGATATGCAGGAATCAACAAGCACTGCCATACCACAAGAGGCTCCCATATCTCTTTCTTTAAATTCTTCAGTGGACATAAATTTGATTTAAATTTCTGCAAATCATTACATTTTCAAAGTACTTTCTACACTGATGGGGGAGCATAGAAAATTTCATGTACCCATGTTTATTCTGTTAGACATATTGTAAAAAATGCTCTAGAAAAACCTCATGGACCCTGCCTTTAAGTAATCTGTCATTTTGGTCATATATTGTCAGGAGAACATGATTTTTTTGCTAAGTTGTCTGAGTTAGGAGTCTTTGTAATTTTTGAATGATTCATAGTTCAGTGTTAAGTAGCTCAACGAAAAAAAATAATCTCACTTTCCAATGAAAATGGTCAGGCACAAGAACTAGAATGAAAATAAAAGAAAAACTTTGAAAGGCCTTCAGAAAATCTTAAGAAATGTTAAACAAGAACACTTTACGAGGTTAGAAGAAAGTTTGTTTATTTGGAAACAAGGTATTAAGAAATGAGAAGTGACTCAAGAATTGTATCAGCATCGGTTTGCAGTTCAGCCCGACCAAAGTCTACTGAATACACCGAGCCTGAAAACAAGTAATAAAAGGTCTTTTCACATTAGCCTTTCAAGCCAGGATATTTGTTGTGCATTGCTGAGCTGCCTTCGTTTGGCATGTGCATATTACCGAGAAACAGTGGCAAGTTAACAAGGACGTCTTTCGTTTACCAATAATGTGCAACTCATACATGAAAAGGGTCTGTGTGGTTCTATAAAAATGAGGACTAAAGAAATGTTGAAGAAGACTCACTTATATTAAAACTATTCCAACCCAGAAAAGAGGGAAGATTTTAAAGAAGCTGATGTAAACAGTAGGAGTATAAAACAGTTTTGACATGAATGGACAGAGCTATAATTGAGAAAAATTACCATAGACAGAGAACTTGTCATGTCAGCATGACACCTATAGCTGATTTGATTTCAGCCTCATGTGTGTTGTATTTGTGTTCCACAGAGCTTATATTCCAGTATTTTAGCAAAGCTGTGTAAACATTTAGTGATCAAATGATAGTTGTTACATCCATAACTTGGCGGTTTTTATAATTTGGCATTATATGAAGACACTTGTACAACTTTACTCGCTTATATAGGATATCTTCCCTCTTCCTCTCTCTTTGTTGTGTTAAAGGTAATTTTACTACAAAGTAACATTTGTTTAGTATTCAAGTTGATCTTGGGTAACAGACAAACTGATAAAACTGGAGTAACTAGCAGTAAACTCAGTCTCTATTCTGTGAAACCCATGAGAAAACCGAACACCGAATCATAATTTTAATCATCTGCCTTTCCATCACCTGTAAAATTGCATAAAACCTAAATATCGCAATAAAAAAAAAAAAAACTAGTAATGGAAACACCTAGATTTAAAAAAATCCTCTCAAATATTGCAAAAATGTTTTTAGGCTCTCATGAGGTGGTTTGTGCAGGTGTCTCGATATGGAAGTATATTGCAAAAGTGTAATGGAAACACTTCGCATTTACACGTCAAAGGACGTGATGTAGGGGGTCTCGTGACCAGCTCATTTCAAGTAAAGATGGCGCGGTATGTATGAATGGAGGAAGAGAGGGAAATCTTTTTTTAAACATATAATTAAATACAAAATATAATCAGCATCCTTGATAGCAAATAACAGCAGAATGCAGAATTTTACAAGAAATTAGAAAGGAAAATGAGGGAGAAAGTCGAGTCTTGCTGGAAGAGATTTTGCGAGAACTTTGGCATACAGTATGTGCTAAACACCTTTCAATGGAAACACCTGCAAATTGTAATCATACTTTGTCGCGATTTTAGACATTTTTTTATTTTTTCTATTTTGCCAAAAACTGTAATGGAAACACAGCTATGAAGTGATGCAAACACACCAAATTACGTTTGAATTCTCACAATGGCATATTATCTTAATATCTTATCTTATTCAACATAAAAGCATCAAAGTTTAAGAAATCTTCTACAATCAGTTGTTTTCTGTAGCTGATTTTCTGTGTAGGAGAAATGTTGACTTTTTTCCCTGTTTACAAAAAGATTTTATAGGTAACCTGCAACAGGCTGAAAAATGTTTCCCACTGGCGATGACGGTAGCGTGTCGTAAAACTGTCATGTGTTTATACGAACATTTCACAGGTTATTTACAATTTAACAGGTTTCCATTTACAGTTTTATTCTCATCCCTGTTCCCTCTCACTTCCAGCTTCTCTACCACCTTTTCACTTTATCTCTCACCCTCTCTATTTTTCTCCGCTTTCCCCTCATCATCCGTCACTCCTATCTCTCCACCTCTTCTCCTTCTCTTTCTGTAAAGAGGAAGGGAGGAATTCTTTCCGTCGTTTGGCGGTCGTGTGCCATGATGTCATCGCCGTGGCGACAAGGCAGACAGTAAGCAGATATACACAAAAGCACCAGGCACCTGACCCCAACCCCAAGACACACACTCACACACTCACATATGCGGGGGCTCTCCCCTTCCTTAAACCACTTAAGGCCCCTCACTTTATCAGAAACACTGATGCCTGGTCTTAGATCACTCACATATTTTCTACACACACAAACACACACACACCAAAGCATGCACGCTGTGTTATCTCTTTCATGCTGACGCTCTTTAATGCAAACTAGTGTGTGTGCTCAAGCTGTGCACTCATGAGGATGCTCTTATATGTTTTGTGTGAGTGTGCATGCTCACAGGTTGCGTTCAAGGCTCTTTCCTGTGCATTTCCATATGTCTATGAGCAAAGTATGGGGGAGTGTGTATGTATGTGCGTAGATTCAGTCCAGTGTGACACTGACCAGTCTCTGTCTAACACAAACACAGGGCTATTTTAGAAATAATCCCTTTTCTCTGCTCTCTGTTTCCGACAAAACAAAACAGCTCTCTATTGTTTCTGTGACACATTCTGCTCCGGTTATGCTGCAAGCTGCTCGTAGACTTAACTTTTTAACCGCTGCACTATGTGCTGTATGTCGAACTCAGCCTCATTTCTGTGATGTTTTCTTTCTCTCTTCATGCTAGACTTTAGGAAACAAATTGATACTTTTTCATGACACAGAGCCACTGAGAAAAGTTTTCCCCAAAGATTTCTCCACCCTTGCTGACCAGTTTTGAGAGTGATTGAGTTTTGAGGTGAGTCAAATCAGCAAATTCACTCAGCTGGCGACAGGGGATTCAGAAAAATGTGATAATTATATGCTATAATCAACTGTAACCATCAGTGCAATGTGCTTTGGGTTTTCTTTTAACAAAAGCACACAGAAAAGGTTTCAAACAACTTCAAAACAAAGTAAATCAAGTGCATTCCAATTCCCAGAAACTAAGACAATCATACTTAAAATTGACTGAAACTGTGGAGCAGTTAAAGGACACTGCATCTGCTCTGCATTACGCCATTTCATCTGTGCAGAGCAGCTCTTTTGCTTATTGATTGGAAAACTAAAGAAGCAACACATTTCTGATCAATCATAAAAATACATCACATTGAGTGGTTTAATTTTGAAGAAGAGCTGATTATAATTAGTTTTAGAAGCTGAACTCCATTAAAACTGTAAATATAAAAAAAATTGTGTAGAATTTTTTTTGTTTGTTTTTAATAATCTTGATTTACATTTCATTGTGGGCGAGTCTAGAAAGAAATTGCAAAGCCCATCTGTTGAAAAACAAAAAGATCATTTTGGAGCTAGCGGCTGAAACTGTGACAAATCTAACAATAGAAAAATTAATAACCTCCAATGCTGGAAGACCGGCTGAAATTTTTCACCTTGTCAACATATCCATATGGTGTTTTTACATATTAGAAGACTTCTCACAGCTGCCATAAGTTTAAACACTCAGATTTAGACAACTAGCATTTTTAGGCACCAAGGGATTATTTACAAAGAAAATAAAAACATTTACAACATTAGATGGAGTTTTCGAGGTCAAATAAATGCAAAGAGAGAGAGTCTAAGAGACACGAAAGAGCCAAAATGAAGATAATCACAAATGTAGAAAAAGAAGACATAGATGCTGGCGTTGGACGGATGTGGATGGGAAGGAAGAGCAGCCAGGAGCTGTTGCAGTGAATGAATGTACAGCAGAGAAAACATTGTCTTAGACTGACCCAATATATGTGACAGCTGATAAAAACACAATGAAGTTTTCACTCCTAGAAACAAGTGTCAAGACTTTAATCTAAAAAATGCCAAAGTAAACACACAAACAGAAAACCTGAAGTTACACTGAGACATGGAAAGAAGGAATCTGTGATGGAGAGAAGATGAAAAAAAATCCTCCTTTACTATTACTTTACACATCTTTGTTCTCATGCTTCTCCTTTCCTTTTTTTGTTATGACTGAGACCTCACACAATCACACACCTGTATCTTTAGGTTATTTATTTTATTTTGTTCATGACTGTGCATAATAAACTTGCATGTGAGGCTCTAAATCTATATCCATTCCTAATTCCTCCCTCTGTCCTCTCTCTACATGTCGTCTCCCTCCCCCTTTCTCTTTGCCTGTCTCTCTCACACTCGCACAGAGCTACTAGTTTCTGGGTCTCTAGAGTGAGATCCTGCAGAGAAGTATTTCTCGCCCAGCTGACAGCTTCTGTCCTGCGGCAGACAACCAGCGAGCCCCCCTATTCTCATCTGCTCTGAGCTAACTCCTTCCCCGTCTCTCACACCATGCATTTAATTCATACAGCAAAATTTACATCTGACACAGTCAATACAGAAGCTCTGCACTGCTTTGCCTCCTGTTTTTTTACTCTAAAACCTCTCGCAGTACCCCACACAAACTCCCAAACACACACATGTGCCCTGTTTTATAACCCTAGCAGAGAAATCACAGTGCAATGAACGCTAACATCAGAGCAGGTTTTATGGAACATTTGTTATTGCTGGCCTGCCGTGTGAGCAGCATCAAAGTGAAGACAGCCAGTAAAGCTTTGGTTTATCGTAAACTATTTATTGTGGCTCCCTCCTGCTACAGCACCAACACTTAGTTTCACTGCACAGGATTAGAACAGAGGTTATTAGAGAAAATGATCGACACCTAGAGCAAAAGTTACGTGCATTCAGAACTCTGAATCTGTTCCCAGTTACGTACGTAAAAGGGATAACCGTAGAAAAGCAGGATAACGATATGATTTTTATCCAGCATTATGGTTAAGAGCGGCTTTGTCGCTTTTATTCAACGCCAAAATCAGAATGTGTTTACTGATCTGGAAATTTGATTTGTTTATGAAGTCTGTAAAAACAGAGAGAGCTGGAGAATTTGCATACTGTCAGCTCACCCGCCAGGTTCTGATTTGGTTGAGATGTAGATTAAAGCAGCACGATTGTGTGAAATAAAACACAACTGAAAGCAGATTTTTTTGGGGGAGATTTTTTGGAGAACTGTGTCTAACCCGCCTGTGTCTTAAACTATAATGGAAGTGGGTCAGAGACACTGGACATGAATGATTTAGTATGGAGCCAGAGGATGGGACCATCAGAGGGAAGTGCTAGGGAAATAGGTTAAAGCTGGTGCATAGGGTATCTGTGAGTGTGTGTGTGTGTGTGTATATGTTTTTGAGTGTTTGAGAGGGAGAGAAAAGCTCCCCTCAAGGAGCTGTTGTACATCAGAGAGGCTTAAAAAAAAAAAAAAAGACGTCGAGAAGACTTACACACACACACGTTCGTACAGAAACAGCATTGACAGGGAAGGGAATAAAATAACTGGAGGATTTGGAGGGAAAACAAATCAAAGAGACATGAAGGGGGGAGGCGAGGGTAAGGAGAGGGAGGTAGAGAGACAAAAGCTGTAAGGAGGGAAGAGAAAGCGAGAAGAAGAGGGCAGGTGGGACTACTCCATGACAGAATGAGGATCTGTTCCTGACACATTTCCCCCTTTTTCTCGCTCCCTTTCTTCTCCTAAAAACTTCTCCCGCTCTCTCCCCTCCTTCTCTTCGCCTGTCGCTCACACACCCGCATTTAAAAAGCCACACTGTGACTAATAAGAAAAGTGTAAAAATGCTTTATGCATGGTCAGCGGGAGTTTGCTCACTCCACAGGACCACACACAAACACACAAACGAAGAAGTGTGACTGAAAATGCAGCTTTGTCTTCACCGTGGATCTGTAGAGTAAATCCATTTCTACGCTTTGCTACTGAGACCAGGACATCTGCTAACAATCTGTCAGCACTCATGTAACATTAACCAGTGGTGGGAACGGACACCTGCTACTCTTAAGTGTTTATCAAAGCGTACTGTAAAGTTTAGAGGAGATTTCCTTCCTTTCCTGAACTTCTGGTTTCGTTGACAAATTCAAAGGAACGGCTTTAAAATAATCTGTTTCTGTAAGTTTGGAGGCTGGGTCAATGCTTTGGGTTTTCTGACTGGCAGGACACAATGTCCTTGTTGGGGGGAGTTGGGAAGTGTAACAGCTTGTGGGAGTAATGCCTTGGCTACAACAATATTTATGTTGGTGGTAACAGCAACAAGACTCTCAGGATCCAAAGGTTTCAGTGACATATGGATGGATTTTATGATTCTAAATGAATCATAATTCTTGAACACAACTATTTGTAGGTTATGTAGGGGTTTGATCATGATATATTATAATGACTCAATGAATAACAATTTGAACTTTGCCGATATTAATTGCACCTCTACTTTTAGCAGATGATGTGATCTTGTTTGCTTCAACAGGCTGTGATATTTAATTCTTAATGGAGCAGTTTTGCAGCTTAGTGTGAAGTGACTGAGTTGAGGATCAGCACCTCCAAATCTGAGACCATGTCCTCTCCGGGTTGGGAATGAGATCCCGCCCCAAGTGAAGGAGTTCAAATTTCTCAGGGTCCTGTTCATGAGTGAGGGAAGAATGGAGTGGGAAATCAACAGGTGCAGCAGCGTTGGGAGTGATGGGGACTCAGCATCGGTCTGGTGATAAAAGAGGTGAGCAGAGAGGCAAAGCTCTTGATTCACTGATTAATCCACATCCCTACCCTTACATATAGTCATGAGTTGCAGGTATTGACTTAAAGAGGGAGATTTTAGATACAAGCAGTTGATTTGAATACTCTCTTCTGGATGTCTGGGCTCTCCTTTAGATATAGGATGAGAGGCTCGGTCATTTACAGTAGGTTCATCATAGAGCAGATGCTCCTTCATCTTGAGGAGCCAGATGAGATGGCTCAGACGCCTCCATGGTCAGGTGTTCTGGGTAGATCCCACTAGTAAGGGTGCCATGGGGAAGACCCAGGACATGCTGACAGACTATTTTAGTGGACTGACCTGGAAAAGCCTTAGGATTCCCACAGATGAGCTGGAAGAAATGGCCGGGGAAAGGGACGGCTGGGCTTTTCAGCTTGAGCTGTTGCTCCACGACCCAACATTGGATAAGCAGTGATAGATGGATGGATGGATTTAGGTCGTTAGAACAAAGCAAATGGAAACAATTCAACATCTTTCTTAAATCTTATCTTAAAAATGATTACTGTATTAATGTTTGATAAATATCTTTAATGTGGATAGATGCATGACAAATCAATGCATTGTTTTAGATTAGTGTATTGTTACAGCCCGAATGTGATGATAGACAATATTGGAAATAATACGGAATAAAAAATATTCTCCACAATTAACTCAAGTCCCTACATTTAAAAAAAACAAAAACCTTTCGAAACACATTCTTGTCTTATTTCATATTTTTCATTGAAATTTCCAAGAACCACTGGCTTCCGCCCATTTTTATACAGCATGTAAATCTGTCAGCAGACTCGTAATTCTGTCTGCTGATAATGAATTTATGTGTCTGTTCTTTCTGAGTCAAGGACAAAACACAACACTCAGAGAGATAAAGCTGTGCACGTTTTCAAAATGGTCAACAAAGTAAATTATACAGTTCCTGTTTGGCCTGGAAGCATGTGATGAACATTTGGGGGTGACTGCGGCTCAAAAGCGGTTGATTGCCACTAAGAAGGTTGGTGGTTCGAGTCCTGGTTTGCCCAGCTCGTGTGGGAAATTGTTTATGGGCAAGACATTGAGTCTCTAAGAATAAATGTCACTTTTTTCACAAGCAAAATCAGTTTGGCCTTTAAATAATTGTGTGACAACATTGATGACAATAGCAGGCAATTCAAAAAGAGTGAAACTTAAATGCCTTCATGTAGTACAACTTTTCCATTAACGAGAAAAAGATAACTTTAAATCAAGCATGCATTTATGACAGTAATTATACTGTTGATTCGAAAATTATCAGGTTAGTTGATATCTTAATTGCTCGGCATCTCTACGTTTTCTTTTAGAGCATGTTTAACTATTGATCAGTAGACTTTTCAGCCTGACTTTACAGTTGTATTTTCATTTCCAGGATGGAAATCTACTTGTGTGGCACTTCCAACATACAATCAGAGGCTTTGAAAAACAGAAAACGTGTGTTGTTATCTGCTTTCTGATATATTTTCCTTTTTCATCGCTCCCTCTCCTTCTTTAATTGCAGTTTAATGATCTGTTTGATGGCCTGGCTTGCAGAACCTGTAATCAGCTCTGGAAAACAAGCAAGTTTAGGTTTTTGCCGCATCGTTTTTCTCCCCCCTTTTATCTGTTTTTTTCAATCTCTATTTTCACTGTTGTTCTTGCCTTTGAATCTATTTTTCTGTTTCCAATTCTGCTCAATTAAGTGGTGCCATTAAGTTTACAATAAATGCCCAAACTGCACATAAAATAATGCAATTACAGTCACACACATAAGATCCATTTTCTCCTCCTCTTTGCTGTATATTCAGCTGAATATCAGTGGTTCTGCACAGCTCAACAGACTTCCAGAAAACACAGCTTCTTTTTTTCTTTATAACATCTTTCATTGCTTCGCATGCTTCATTCACTCTCAGTCACAAATAAGGTAAAAAAAAAACAAGCAAAGAAAAAGAACCAGATTACTAGACAAAAGGGCAAGTGAGGCGAGCATGGAGTGAAGAGGAAAAATGGAGAGCGAGACAGAAAGCGAGACGCCTTGTTTTGAGCTTGTAAGGCTAAGTGTCAAAACTGCATGCCCCTTTTTTTGTCGTACTAAGCTCTCACAATGTCTCACACGCACATACACACACAAACTGGCTTTGGCACACTGTGGATGTGGATTAAACTCATTGCTGTCTGAACGGATCAAAGCTCTGTGGTATGCTGCCATAAGCATGTGTACATACATTTGTGTGGGAGGACGTATTTTTATGCATGAGTGTGTGTGTGTGTGTGTGTGTGTGTGTGTGGGTGGGTGTATATCTTCAAGCATTCCCGAGGGAGTGAAGGCTTCTGAGCAATCACGCTGTATGGTTTTGTAAGTGACTGTGTGTGTGTGTGTGTGTGTGTGTGTGTGTGTGTGTGTGTGTGTGTGTGTGTGTGTGTGTGTGTGTGTG
>JAPMNP010594635.1:0-10025 GCA_029874935.1 Atherina boyeri | reverse complement strand
CGAGAAAGTTTCTCGTTATAACGAGATTCAGCTGCAACATTTATTCCATGACTATGACAGCTCAACGCTTCCGTAGAATTTAGATCAGAATGTACATCGCAAGTTAAGGCAAAATCACTGTAGTCATCTTCCCCAATCAGCAATTTAACAACATACATGGGATTCAATCTATACTAAATTGTGGGTCAGCTGTGCCAAGATCATTTGTGTAAAGGCATTTGATTAGTTCACAATCGCCATACTGTGTCAGTGACACATTGTTTAGGCATAAATGATGGCTTTATACAAATTCTTAAGTTCTGAAAAACAAGCATTGAACCTAATGGTAAAGATATTCATAGAAATTGCTTCAAATGCCAAGCACAGTTTTGAATGGACGGTGGCCATCAGTGTCCAAAATTCTTCCAAACATGAATAAGTTTTCATCTGCAAGTGGATCCAGTGACCTCAGGTGCAATAACTGCACTACAGATAACCACTACGAAATAGTGTTCTTCTATGTGCCTTTTAAGGTGTTACCTTAGCTCAGAGGGCAACTTCACACACAGAGTTGTTTGCCCATTCAGAGACACAATAGTCAAAATGGTGGCATAAATATGGCAGCTGTCGTGTAAGTAGACGAAAATGGCAAACTCCCAAAGAATAAGAACACAACAGTTATTTTATTAAAGTAATATAATACCAATAGAACATAGTTTTTAATGGTATTTAAATTTTTTCTGTCATTTACTGTTGATTTTGTTACACGCTGCACCTTTAAGGCTGAAGTGCCTTAAACATGCATTATGTCAAATGGTTAGAAGGAGGCCTCTTATCTCCTGGCAGAAAGTAACTGATTGTATGGAAGTCTGAGAGAAAATTACATTTTTCTGTTCTGTTACCCTCATAAACCTTTCCCTCATTTTTATAATCTCAAATGCTATTTTCTTTTAAAAGAGCATGATGTAATTCCTGGTTCAATTTCTGGTAAGATAAAGGCATGAGCTATATAGTGTGAATGACAAGCTGCTATGATCTCCGTCAAATCAACTATTTGCTCTTAATACATTGAATTGAAAAGAAAAGAATAGATGGTGACATCCATGCTTCTAAACAACACAAATTATTGAGTGATATACAGTCTGTCCCTCATAATTGCAAATATTTCAGGTTTGTTAAAATTTGATTTTACTGACACCCTAAAACATTGTGTTAAGATGACTATACTTGTCTTGTAAATCATCTAACTGGGAAGAAAATTTCCCAGATTTCAGTGTTTAATCTGATGAGTACAGTGCTTTTGTAACCTTTGAATACAATGGTCAACAGTGTGAAGATAACTTGTAATAAACTAGATTTGCTTTATTCTTTACCACTAACACCTCTATTTTAATGTTCATGTGTGTCACAGTGTTATTGTCATTACTATTAGTAGTTTAGTACAGTAAAACTTGATTCCTCTGAGTTTGTGCATTTCCGCTCAGCAAACATTTATATTAAAAAAAACCCAGAAAGGCCTCTTTAAAACTGTTCTACCTAACTAATGCTTACTCTCATCATCAATGTTGATCCTGCTGATCTGAACGTACCTGAGCTCAGCACTAATCTCTCAGAAGTACATTCATCTCCCTCTGCAAACAAGTAGCTTTACGGAGGACAGAAACCAAGAATAACCTCCAGTCAAAGTAGGATAACCCCTCACCCAAAATCCCACAGCACACACAATCAGCCAAAACAACCTCTAACCCTAATCCAGGATCTGTCTGTACACTTCTTAACAGAGACTGTAGCATGGCTATACTCAAACTAGAAAGAGGGCAGCTGCACTTAAAGTGCTGCTTAATGTTTAAGGTGCAATGTCAGTTTGATTTTTGCCTGTTTTTGAGTCTCAATCATTTGTAAAGACTTATTGTAGTTTCTGGATAAAGCGAGTGTTATTTAGTCTTTATGTTTCTTCTCCCCTGTCTCAGTTGAAGCGCTGCAGTTCAAATTTTTCTTATATGTTCGTTTTTGATAGGAATGCATGAAAGCACTTTATCATTCTTTACAATAAATATTACTTGAATTTTAAAGATGTGTTTGTTGAAAAACTGAATGAGTATTTTTTGCTTTAGACATCCATCTGTACTAAATATCTATTTTTAACATGTGCTTCGAGCTGCAAGTGTCCTTTTGTAAATCATCTTTGGTGTTTCAATCTTCTAACACTGGTTTTTACAGTGGCAATGCTGTGTAATAAAACCTTAACAGTTGTTTTATCTGACAACGGCCGTCTGAGGAATGAGTGTGACCTTTAATACTAATATATGTGGTTTATCACTAGAAAATGTGTCTCATACTGTGTTGGTCAAAGTAGCAAACAACAGGAGAAGTGCAGGACTCTTTATCACCAGTAGCTTTTTTCAGTTCCTCCTGAGAGATTCAAAGCTGCCTTTAGGACAGCTGCAAGATAAGTCTATTCTGAGCTCTTCCTAAATCCACCTGGAGAAATCTCATTTTAGAGTTTTGTATTTGCAATCCTGTCCATAGTCACTGCCTAAAGTTTGTGATTAAATGTGAGTGTGGTAGCATGAACTGACTAATTGATTGTCTCTAAAATATAATACCAATCAAAAGTTTGGACACACTTTTTTTGCATTTAATCTAATGGGATAGTGTGTCCAAAATTTTACCTGGCAGTGTATCTTAACCCTTTAAAGCCCGACCCAAGAAATAATGGGGAGAAAATTAATTTTTTTAAAATCTGAAGTGGTCATTTGGCCCTTTAACAAAATATGGGAAAAAATGGTCAAAAATAGATCTTCAATATTCACTGTTTATTATCGTGTGATATGTCAAAATTATAGTTGTGTAGTCTTCTTACTTCTGATATCTGGTATATCAGATTGTGTACAAAAGGGCTTTTAGCAAAAAAAATTTACCATAAAGTGATGTAAACGTTTGTAGATCCAAAAGATTTCAGAAACTGTATGTTTCAGATATGATACATTTGGCTTTATAGGGTTAAGAGCATCAAAGCAGGAGCTGCAGACAACTTGTGGCTGACTCAATGGATCCCTTTCTCAGCATTTACAAACAAGACCCACATTCATTCAAACCAAATCATTATCCCCAGCTATCATTACAATTTTCAATTTTGTAAAGTCTTTTTCCAAAAAGGTTAGTACAACTCATTTTAATTTCCTCACAGTCGGGCAAACACCCAACCTCACGGAAGCAATACATTGATTTTTCAGAAAGAGACAAAGACTTGCTTCAAGGTGTCAAATATGCTGCATTTTCTGGTCTGTCTTAAAAAGGCATAGAATCGAGACTATCTAGATGTGAAATGTTTAAGATGAAGGCAATTGGCCCACTTTTTATGGTCAACAACACAACATCAGGGTGACATTGATAGACAGACATGCAAAAACCTTGTCATTGAGGCTTATATGTTAAAGCTTTGATTTATTAACTTGAAAAGTTTACAGTTACAAACTGCAATTTCTTCTCAAAAGTGAGCAATTCTACTAAACAAGAACAAGTAGTATCCAAATAATTAATTGGTGACTGCCTTCTGGCACTCTACCATGTTACTAAAGTCAGTAGGACAAACCAAATAGCGGCTCTCTCTAGTGTGCGTGTGCCACTATAATTCTACATCAAGACGAAGTTGATGTGCAATGCACTGTTTACTGCTAGATGTCTCTACATCCTGCATTCCTACATGGAATGTTTTTCAAATGTCATACTGCCCCTTTTGGAACTATCCATTCATTTTTGTGTCCAGTTCAGAGTCATGGTGGGGTTGGGGCTTATCCCAGCTTCCTTCAGGTGAGAGGTAGGATTCCCCCATGATAGGTTTCCAGTCCATCACATGGCCAACATCGGCACAGACAAGGAAAAAAGCCATGCACACTCATTCTCACTCCTACAATCACCAATTAACCCAACTTAATTGGACTGTGGAAGAAAGCCAGAGTACCAGGAGAAAATCCATGCAAACACAGGGAGAACATGCAAACTTCACACAAAAAGGCCACGGCCGAGGTTCAAACCCGGAACTTCTTGCTGTGAGGTGATGGTACAAACCCTTATGTTTCATACAATTGTTTTTTGTTTGTTTGTTTTGCTGTTTATTTGTTTTGTTTTTTACATGTGCAGTAATTGCTTCCCAAGATCTTCGGTCTGCACTGATATTGAAATTCAATTGAATACCCCTTTGGGCAGCTCCTGAAGTGACCAATCAGATTTCAGGGTTTGACTGAGTATCTACCACCCACATTAGCACAGATAAAAATCAGTTTGTAAGGAGATTTTCTTTTGCTACATTTTGTCCAGTATATTGTAACCTATAAGTAATGCCCAACAACAGCATGTGTAATGGTGGTAAGTTCATTTTGTTACGTCCTACAATACAATTATCACAGACAGAGAAGAAAATCACAGAGCATCCAGCACATGCAAATATTTGCTGATCTTGTTTGCTTATATTCTCTGACCTCACAAAGAGAAACATTTAAGCAAATTATATATATATATATACTGGGCTTCATATAACAGCAAATGAACATGTCTCCTCTATACAATGATTCAATGTAAAGGAGGTCAGGGAGTCACCTGGGGTCAACTTGGACCGACGCTGCAAACAGAGAATGTCTGATTGTCGTGACTGATAGAAATCAACAACCAGCTGGGAATACTGAAACACTGAGCTACAACTTTACCTTTGTCTGTGTTTGCATATGTATTTGAACAATCTTAAACAGGGAATCAGAACATCTGATAACTGAGGCTGTTGTGTGCGCACAACTGCGTCAATCCCCAGGAATCGTAATGATGGAAGTGGGCTTTGGTTTGTGATTCTTTTTTTTACTGTGTACAGGTATAGAAGGCATATTACTTTCACAGAATGAAAAGGACAAGTTTCCAACCTACATCTGCATGTAAATGTGCACTTTCATTCAATAATCGTGATAAAACTAAGTGTGGAACCAAGAATTACTGAGTCATTCCAAACAGGTTAAAACAGGTAATCTGCTGATTAATGAAAAACTCTTCCTGTCATGGAGACACACGTACAAACACAGTCACACAAAAACAAGGCCAACGTTCAATACAGGGTACCCCATCAGGTCAGGTATGGTTAAAGTGTGACTGAACCTTGGTGTACACTTTATGCAGACGGAAAAAAACAAAAAGAACAAGCGTTCCAGGTCAAGCACATTACAGTTTCAACCAGGGAGATAAATTCAGGCAAGAAAGCAGCCTGTCACCTCCAGACGACCAACACATCTTAGCATAACAGCTGTGAAGACTTCATCTGTCAGCCATGAGGATCGTCAACATTGTGAGTGTAATTCTTACACATTTGTACTTGACTTGACTTGTCTGTAAATGTTTTCTTTTACTGCAGGGTCCGGATCCGTCTCTGACTTATCGGCCGAATTTAGAGAAATCTGAAACCAAGGAGAAGGAAGACTACAGAAACTTTGAGGTAATTCAAAGCTTTTCTTCATCAGAGAAGTATTTAATGCTGCATGGGAATAAACAGGAGAATTGAGAGGTAATGGTAATGTTATACATTTGGCTGTATAAGAAAATCTAAAAATCCATGTTGGATTATTCAGAAAATAAAAAGATCACAATGAGAACTTTAGTTATATTTCTTGTTATAAGGAGGAAATATGTCAGTCATAATTAATTTTTGTTATTTATAACTTTATCTCAAGTAAAATTATTTATACCACGGTACAAAAACCATTGCAAGTAAATGTTCTGTAATATTAATCAGAGTGTAATGGGGTTATGTAATTTCAAAGTGTTGTGTGAAGGGCTGCAACAAGTATTATTTTTAGTTTGCTTATTCATCACAATAATTATTTTGTTTGCAGCAAGTAAAGAGAAAAAGCAACCCACAGTTTTTATCTTATCAGAAGTTCTGCATCTGTGCTCAGATCCTTTTGTTCAAAGCTAATTATTTGAAAAAATAATTACAAACCACATTTAAAATGGCTTGATATGCTAAGGAGGGACTTAACCTCAACAGTCTCTCTCATCTATAGTACTGTAATATACTAAAATGCCTTGTTATTATGAAACATTTTCTCTTAATTTCAAAGCACTTTATAAGTCTTGCTATAACTGCACTGGTGAATACTTTGCGTGTGTTTTGCAGAATGGGAGTCTATTCAGCCGTGTCTTCAACACATACAGCCTGATGCACACAAATCAAACACTAGAGTTTGTGCAGCAAAAGGTGAGCTAATCTAAAGCAAAAGCATCAGGTAAAACCTTGATCATGTTGACAATTTATATGTGAAATATCCTTTGCTGAATCACGCTGAATTTAAATTTTCTTGTTTGGTCAGAATGACCTAGCAGTAGAGTCAAACTGGCCAAACATGTGTCACCCAGACTTTAAAGATCAATACCAAAGGTGAACAGCCAGTGGAAGGAAACCTAGTCATGTCACAATTTCCAGGACTCCCTTGAAAAAGAGGTTTTTAATCTCAATGGGACTTTCCTGAGTAAATAAAGGTTTAATAATAAAAATAATAAAGGTTTTCTATCATATTTGAGCTGGTTACAATTCCAAAAGGAGATGGTTTTTCATGATAGTCTGGCAGAAAATTAGGTGTTTCTACTGATACATCCAACTGATGGGTCTCATGTGGATGAATGCACAAGATTGAAAGCTGATGTTTTAATGCTTGAATAGTTAGCAGAACTGAATGTTTAGTTTCTTTTAGGTGTACCATGAGAGATAAACTCTCCCTCAGTTGCACTTTGACCTCTTTGCAGTACTCTGAATGGGCCCACTGCAACCACACACAGATGGGAATGATGAGCGCCATCATGTCCCTAGACCAGCTGGTGGATGAGTCGGATCCAGATGTAGACTTCCCTAACTCCTTCCACGCCTTTCAGACAGCTGAAGGCATCCGCCAAGCCCACCCAGATAAAGGTACCATACACGGAGACAAAATTTAAGTCCATTTGAAGGCCGGTAAATAACTTTAATCACTGTCCCTCTTAGACTGGTTCCAGCTGGTGGGTCTTATCCATGATGTTGGGAAGATCATGGCTCTGTGGGATGAACCCCAGGTAAGAGATCTGGAAATAATGGCTGAATAAAATATAAATTCAGAGATGATTTGCACTTTGAGAGCACTCAATGTGCTGTGTGTGTGTTTGTGTGTGTTCTGCAGTGGGCTGTAGTGGGCGACACATTCCCTGTAGGCTGCAAATTCCAAAACTCAATTGTGTTCAGAGACAACACCTTCTTGGATAATCCAGATGAGAAAAACCCCAAATACAAGTAGGTCTTCTCATGTTACATCATAAAAAACCTTATATGATTAAAACTCTTATCAAGGTAATAAGTTTATTGGTTGGAGTACATCGCTGACAACACATTCCCTTTTTAGCACTGAATATGGGATGTACGAGCCAAACAGTGGCCTCGACAATATCCTCATGTCCTGGGGCCATGATGGTAAGAGACTAGTGCTGGGCATTGATTCAAATTTTGAGAATCAATTCGATTCCGATTCTCAAGATCTTGAATCAATTATCATTATTCGATCTTCGTGTTTTTAAAAAAATATATTTTTTTCCCAGATGTTTGTTGAATCCAAATGGTGTTTTATGTGTGAATTCAATGACACAGAAAGTTCACGGGAAAAATGAAGGCCTATTTAAAAAAATAAATAAATAAAATAAAACATTTTTTTTATATATATCGATTCTTTAAATCGATCTTTACAAATTAATATAAAAATCGATTTAGAATTGGAAAATCGATTTTTTTCAACACAGGCCTATAAGAGACACCATCATATTTAGCTTTCACAAACCCTGCCAAATACACTCCCAAGTTTTATATAATTAACTATCTGATCTCATGCATTGCTGTTTCTAGAATATCTCTACAGAGTTCTTAAGTTCAACAAGTGCTCCATCCCAGAAGAGGTCAGTAATCCTGTTCCTTAAAACATTTTTTCAGTAATTAACTCCACATTTGTTAAATGCACCAGAGATGAAATTTCCAAATGCAATTCTAAGACATGAAGATCAGAGTGCAACAGAAAAATATGGCTCTACATCTCAACATTCTGCTACAAACCCCATTTTTTTATTCTGATTCTCATCAGGGCTTATACATGATTCGATTTCATTCCTTCTACCCCTGGCACTCCCACGGAGACTACATGCACCTGTGTAATAGCAAAGACCTGAGCATGCTGCCCTGGGTCAAAGAGTTCAAGTAGGTGTCCGCCTTCTCCATAAGCACCAAGCACTTTTTCTGATCAGTCTAATCAATATTTTGACTCAAAACTTAAATTTAAACTCTCTCTACAGTAAATTTGACCTGTACACAAAAACCACCGACCTGCCCAACATCGAGGATCTGAAGCCGTACTACCAGTCTCTGATTGACAAGTACTGTCCTGGAGTACTACAGTGGTGAAACTGCAGCGACACTATCAACAGAAATCAGCAGATATGCTATTATGTTGTGGAGCTATGAATGACTTAATGTATTGCTTTATTGTAACACTAAAGCTGGACTTAGTGCTTCCTGTACACACATAATCTGTTAATATCTCTATTAATTTTTAATCTCTGCAGTAATTATCTTAGGAGCTGTGAATCTCACCTTTTGCTTGTAATTTTGGTGTCAAATAGAAGACAATTATGCCCAGTTTTAAAGAATACTTGTACATAAACATTTTATTTTATTGCATTTCAACACATTTAAAAATATTTTAAAACTACTGCAGTGTCCTCAATGGCATTTCATTTAGAATACAAAAAAACAAAACATTTGTGGGGAAAGAAAGTGCTTGTTGGTTTTGTCTGCGCATACAGCAAGACACCCCTGAAAGTGTAAAAATAATAAACGGGAAACAGCGGCACAGTAACATCGATGCAATACATTTGCTCTGGTGGACAAACCACAGTCTATTTCATAATTCAAAATGACAAAACACACTGCTTTCATTCATCATGATTTTTCTGACTGGTCTCACTTTAAGTCTTCAGTCAGTGTCTGAACCAACCAGACACATTTTACCCAAAATGTTCTACTCCACAGTGATTAGAGAAAGCACAGATGTGTACTATATGTAGTGCAGCAAGGTGTAGGCAAAAGTAGGCAAATAAGTGGCTGATGATAGAACAAAAATATACAGAAAAAAACCTCTTTGGTCTTTTGTGGATGTTCATAAAGGCAGGTGGTGATAGGAGTCTATGGCAATATTACCTACATCTCTGTCTCATCTCTCCATCCTGTCTTCTTCCTCATCCTCTTCGTCATCCTCACTAACCATGTCTTTATCCTCTCCTTTGCACTCTTCATCTCCACTGTTCACGTTGTCCTCATCTTCCCTCTCCTCCTTCTTCTCCGCCTCTATCTCAACCTCCTCCTCCTCTCCTTGCTGCTGTTCATCTTCCTTCTCACAATGGTCTGAAGAGGCACCAGAAACATCTTGTTTATCGTCACTCTCTGTGGCAGCAGCATTGTGAACAAGGGTTTTCCTAGGTTTGTTTCCATTTCGGATACCCTGGAGCAGACGAAAGGTGGCGCTGCAGGCAATGAGGGTCCAGATTAGCGTGTGGGTGTGAACGCCTCTAAGCTGGAAACGCACCCACCTCACTGCCTGGGCAACTACGGTGTTGGATACACGGCGTTGAGGGGATTTGTCCTGCAGACAAGTAAAGATAGTCACAGTTAAAAAAAAATAAAAAATAATTGGGATATTTTTCTAAGTTAAATTAAAGGCAACGGGAAAAAGGTTATTGCTGCCTGAATCAAGGTGTACCTGGTTTTTCAGAATCTGCATCCGCATTGTGTTTTACAGGGTTTCCCCAGGTTTGACCACTCCAAATTTAAGACTTTTTTAAGACCACTTTACTGAAAAATAAGACCTACATCGAACCCATTATGCAGTCAAGTGAAAGTAGAAAGTAATCAGAGTATTAGTTGCTTTTAACGGCTGATGTCACCGTCACTTCTCCAAACTAGGGCTGGAAATTGTGTGTTTTCCTTTACCAAAAGTTAA
>JAPMNP010594465.1:0-10725 GCA_029874935.1 Atherina boyeri | reverse complement strand
CCCATCTTGGATATGATGAATCTATCCTTAGTAAATGGTTACGTACCACAAGAATTTAAAATGGCTGTAATCAATCTGTCCCTTTTTCTGTTAGTGTGGTCAGCATTTGTCTTGTGAGCATTTGTCTGCACACCAGGGGGTTTTGGTTCCGTTTTTTGTTTAGCTCTTGTTAGATTTTAGTTTCTAGTCCTGTTTTATTTTGTTAGGCTGCTCATCGGTTATCTTTCATGATTTCAGATTTGATCTCGTGTGGGTTCTTGTGTTTCATGATTTGTATTTGTTCTATTCTTCTTCTGTGTAAATAAATTATATGAGGATTTAGTGTTCTGGTTAAATTTTGGTTTGTCTTGCTTCCTGTTTTATTTTTGTAGAGTTTACCCTCTTGTGTTTTCATCTTACTTTACTTCCTGTTCATGTCACACCAGGTCATCAGTCGCTGGTTACCACACCTGCAGCTTATTTGTTCCCTCTGTATAAATACATCTTGGTTTCCTTTATTTGTTTCTAGATTCTTGTATATCCTGTTCCAGTTTGTATTTATGTCATCCAATTTGTACTTTATGCGATGAGTGTTATTTAGTTTTATTTAAAGTTCTATTTCAGTCCCTTCCAAATGAAGATTTGTATACGAATGACAAGAGTTTCTTTTTAAAGCATTCTGGTTTTCCTGCCCAAATTTCCTGCATGTTGTTGTCTACATCTAACCAAATATAGTGGCTATGAATGAAATAAAAAGTACAGGTTGAAGTTGGGTTGGACCAGTGATGTACTTGGATATTTTGGTTGACAGTCATTTGTAACTCAACTGCATAGCCTCTCCAGCTTTCAAATGCAAACTTTTGGATTTTTTTAAACTTAAAGCTTCTTTTGTGACAGCTTTTTCCACTTACTGAAAATGAGTATTTAAGGTTAGATTATTTTCCCCATGCATTAATTAACAGGTTATGTTTCCTGACAGTACTGAAGTGTGTTTTTAAAACCACTGCAACACAATAAAGCAGATACATTGACCGTTAACTTTAACTTAAGTTATATTAAAGGTGGTAGAGAGGATTTTTCATTTTTGACTAAATTTAAATCTTTGCTAAAACCTACTGGGAGAGATATGTAACAGCCCCGTATTTATGACAAACAAAAAAAAATGTAAAAAGAAATAGTGTGTTTGGACGTGGCAGGGCCCTACCTTTAACCGCTTACTCTTAGTGCATACAAAGGCTTTACAATGCTGTTATTTGTATTATCAGAATTTAACATTAAAATCAAATCTGAGTCAACTTATGATACATATACCCTGTAAATTGTGGGAGACTTTTCTCCTACTTTACTTAAGGCAGTAAATAATGATTATATATAATAGTAAGATATATGATTGATATACTGTAAAAGATCATTTTGTACATAATTTTGCCAGCACCACCTCATTTTACAACCACTAGATGGCAGCACCCATTAGACCATTCTCAAGGCAGACAGCAGCTTCATTTTGTAGTGTTTTAAATAAAAAAACGTCCCAAATTTCCATTTTTTGAAGTACTGGAGATATTCAACCAAAAAGCCATGATATGAGAAAGCTGGAAGTTCTTGGGGCAGAAGCTGGCACCACGACTCTTTGTCGGGAGAGTGTACATAGACGTGATTCAGTGTCCTGTTGATCCCATGTAGGTCACTTTAAGTCTCACCTTATTCACTAAACAAGCTAATTACTTTGAATATATACATTCACAGCTGCCTACTTTGGCAGATTCATTCTGAGATCAATCATCAGAGGTCAAATATAATTTGATACGGACAATTCAAGGATTATAGCTTCTCATGTCATTAGATGCTGAGTTTGTTTGCACCTTGATGCTATCTATACCACCCTAAGTCACAGAGGAGATCACTGTGGATATAATCCCATGTTGCACAGGAATAGACGTCTGATGCAAGCACAGCCCTTGGTGCAACAGTGCTGACATAATCTGCAGGATGCACAGTCATGTTCTCCTGCAAGAGGTTCATTCCTTCTTATTATACACACAGAGATACAAGGGCACAAGAATACATGCATTTATGTAGTGCATGTTATGTTTGGCTTTCAGAAAAACAAACTAAAAGTATAAGTCATTTTACTATCCTTAGCAGTACAGTCTTCTTTTCTTCTTTTTTTTCTGACAAGAAAATCTTTTCTCGGTTTGAGCTCATTGCCCATCCCCCACTTCCTCTTATTTCATTTGGTGTGACTCTGAGGTTTGGGTTGTCGTGACAACAGAGGACACAGGCCGTCTCTACTCTGTTTGCAAAGTTTCTGTTGTTGCAAGCATATTGCACATTGGCTGCTGAGAGAGGGAAGCCTTGCACCACCATCCCCCACCCACACCTTGTCACATACATGCAGGCGCGAACGAGTTCTCAGAAATATTACTGAGATATGAAGCTCTTCCTGTTATCAAAACACAAAGTTATAGATCTGCCCAGTTATAGTATTTGAGAACAGTGCTGAAAGGAACCACACTCATTTTGTTAACATTTAACAACTCCAACATCTTTTAGATATGCTCTCATTCAATAAGAATCAATCACTGATGCTTTATCAAGTTGGCGTCAGTCATCTTTGCTGCCGAACTGAAAGATATAGACATGATTTTTGAGCATCATCATCTGAAATGATTGAAATTAATTGCTGCCTACTACAGAGAGTAAGTACATAAAAGCAGGTGCCACCTCCTAGCAGTATGTCCTTAAAAGGGATGAGATGACAGTAAGCAGCAGTGAGGAAGGCTTCAAGGGTGTAGGCTTTGGATTTGCATATCTGCGTTTGTGTGTGAGTGCGATCTGATAAGTTGTACTTCATACAATTTAATTTAGCTTATTTAGAGGTGCTTTTAGTTTGTGAAACAGTCAACATATCCCTTTAGTGAGATAAATTATTCAGTAAAAAAGACAATCTTCTAAAATAAAACATACATTCAGTACACAGAGTTTGAGGGACCAGCTGACCTGCAGCAGCTGTCATATATGATCAAAGGAATATGTGCAAATCAACATAAATTTAAAAAATTGACAAATTTTAGCTAAAAGAACACGTTTATAACAGTGTTCTCACCATTTGTGTGTCTGTGTGTGTTTGTGTGTGTGTGTTTTTGTGTGGCTGCATATGCGCACACACACACATTTGTCTGCATGTCTGGTCTATGTGTGTGACAGTAGGAGCTTTTCCTGTGTGAACCACGTGGCTCAGACAGGGTTAATAAAAAGATCACGCTCACTTCTGGGTTTTCTCTCTTCTCTGGAGTCCAAAGGCTGGTAAGACCCTGACAGCAATCTGATGATCGCTGCTTTTATTTGTAATCTGTTTCCACTTAAACTTAACATTCCCTCAAAGATGATTGTCAAATGTTTTGTGTTTTTATTTCTCAGTTTAAAAAATGAATTCTGTTAAATGTGTGAAAACCTGCCTTTCACTAACCAGTTATTCCTCAGTGTTTGCGCCGGAGCGACCAGATGCTACTGATGTACAGTGTTGTCACCCATAAAGTAGAAAGCACTACTAAACTTCATTACATAGTGTAGTGTTTCCTACTTTATGGATGAGTATACTGTTGGCTACAAGGGAAGGAAAAGAAGAAACCAGCTTGACCATGTCAAAGTTTAAAACCTCCATGCTTTTGCCATTTCATTTTGCTACCTATTTTATCATACGTTTACCATAGAAATTAAATTTCCTAAAATTGTCAAAATAATAATTTTGAATAAATACATTTTGGTAAAGTATAAAAAAGGTTACTATTTGTGAAAGAAAAGCACTGCACTGTATGGACTCAACAGTTTATTGTCAGTTTCTGCTTTACAGCTCATGCTTTCATGATACAATAAAAGCAAAGTGAAATATTTTGTGCAAATGTTTAGCAGTGACATTTTTCATATGAAAATTGCTGCAAAATTCTGAAATAGAGGTGTTTCCCTGTTTGAATGACTGCATGACAAATGAGCCTGTTATAGAAAATATGTAACTGTATAAGGCAAAAATGGACAAACTATATTTATACACTCGGGTCTGCAGAATATTGAGACTTAAAGTGTGTTCTTTAAGGCTAAAATGATCTATCCATTGCCATAAGGTATTTGATTTTGTGAATTTTGTCTCTGAATGCTTAAGCATAGCGGGACAAATGAAATGAAATTCAATAAAATGTATTGGATTTTTCTTTTATAAAGATAAAATGATGAACTTTCTGTAAATTTTTTGACAATGACATTTGTAATTTCATTTGAAATCATTCAATAAAAGAGCTTATTTAACAGATGGACTGTTTGATGAGAATTCTTCACTTTGCAGCACCCTCAGTGATGATTCTTTTTTCATTTGTTTGCAATCTAAAGCAGATTCAGCGCGACACTATCATATAAAGATAAAAAAAGGAAAAAAAACATTCTTTTTGACACATTTTTACTATTAAACAAGTAAAAGCTGCATTTCCTCACTTTGTCTGAGACTTGGCATTTGTAGCAAATGTGTTAGAGCGGTGGGTTCATCTAATTCCAGGGTAACAACTGCAGGAAGTTTGATGGAACCAAACCTCGTCGCCCGTGAAGATCCCCCTAAAGGTAGAATGAAAGTTAAGCTTTATTGCTGACAACAATCAATAATTAGTCATTATATCTTGAGTGCAGAGGTGCTGCATACATAGTAAAATCCATCTTGATCCATATCCCCCAACACATAGATGATGTCTCCTGATCGAAAGCCAAGTTCAACCTGCAAGAGACAAAAAAAAACTTAATTCTGATAAAACTGTCGATTAGATTTGATATTCTAGAAAATGATTGTGGTTTATTTTACATTTGTCTGCTGTACTTACTTCACTGTCCATATTGGGTGAGTTTTCCCACGGATCATAGTCAAATAAGGCCACCATTCTTCGTACAACCACATCATCAGGGATACTCTCTGCTTCAGTCAGTGCTGGCGTTACAGACATACCTGTGTAATAAAATCTGCACACTTTAAAATTTTACACAAATGTAGCAAATTTTTATTTTGAATTATTCTAATGTACGGTGTAAACTTTTGTCAACTATCATATAAATCAGCTTTGTACAAAAAGCCCTGCAGATGGTCTCCGAGACATTAGAGACTAATGAGTTCTGCCTCATTAACAATTATCCTATCATAATAATTGGAGAAAGACAGAGTTTGGTTTCACTGTGTTGATTTTCTGTGTATTACCCCAACATTACATTCAACCAGTATGAAGCAGCACAGTGCTCAGCACAAAGAGAGGGCTGATACCTGCTGATTGTTCCACAGGGATAAACCCCTGCTGCATGAGGAGATGCTTCAGGTACTCATCGTCCACCGGAACTTCAGCCACCATGTTACCCGGCACATAACCGGAGAGACCGCCTGACTCGCCATGATAGAAACCGTCAATGTCTTTGTCTCCAAACACCTAACGGATAAACAGTAGGCAAGTTATAACACTTTATTAAAAGTTTTGTAAAAAAAAAAAGAAAGAAAGAAAGAAAGAAATATGCATGTAGGTTTCTTTCTCTCTTTCTTTTACATGATGCAGCTGCAAAAATTAGTGAAAAAAGGCGCCAAATCACATCAATGAGCTGGAAACAGTAACAGGAAATAAAGAGACAAGTTCATGTCTTTGTACATGTTCAGCAAGCCTGAACCCTGCACAAACAGGAAACACCACCATGTTCTTTCAAAGAAGTTTTTCAGCTGATGAAATGAGGAAACACAACACGTGTCTCAGGGAAGCACCCGAGTGTAAACGTTTCACAGTGCTTGAAATGGAAAAAGAAAGCCTTTACCTTGATAATCTGGCCAGGCACAAAGGGCAGCTCCTCTGCAGCCGTCTCATAGTTGGGAGACATGGCAGCGGGGTTGTATGGGTAAAGTGCCACAAAGAGCCGGACGGTGGGAATGGACACCTGGCTCGCTGTCTCAAGTTCCCAATCTCTGAGATCTTCTGGAGTAGCAACCCTCACTTCATCTGGGTATATCAAAACATCCAACTCAAGCCTTGTCTCCATTTACAGCAGTAACAGTGCTCAACTGTCCACCTGGCAGACAGATGGCTGCTGTAGACAGCAGACCTCTCCTTATCTTCATCCTAATTTGAGGTAACTAAGCTAAGCAGAAGGAGCAGTAATCCTCTTTGGAGCAAGTATTCATCCGTTGTGCAAAGACCCAACACTGTAAGACTGTAGCATGCAAAGAAATTGAGAATGAAGATTTAATTTTATGGTATGAAGTCATTATTTTATATTCACCAACATGAAAGAGAGACAGGAACATACATATGGTCTCTGTTGTGTGAGTGTACATACTAGCTCATTATGATGCAATATTAGTAATTCTATAAATTACTGTAGCTTTAAACCAAACTGGTCTCATGTTTCAGTCCATAACATAATAACGCCACCACACATTTTTTTCTGTTATTTTAAAAGAACCGATGGCACATCTCAGTACGTAAGGTGATTGAGAAGATATGTTAAACATCGTTTTAGCCTAACTCCACCTCTTTCTCCTTACGTGACTTGACACAGTTTACATGTCGGTGAAAATCAGCATTTCCTGCCTTGACCTCTGTCCAGGTTGGCAGGTGTTAATCTGCTCCTGCAGAGGAAAAGGAAAGCTTTAACGTATACCTGACTGTTTGTTAGATGCAGTGAAAAAAACAAAAAAAAAGGAAGTTGGACACATGGGGCACATTTCCACTATCTTCAGTTAAATCTTCAGTTAAATGTGTGACAATCTTTGAATGATTGGAGCTTGTACTTAAGGAAACTTGGTTCTGATCACTTTCCTCTAATGCTTTTTTTTTTATTAAAGATCCTCCTGTAGACATCGGTGAGAAAGTTTTTTTATTATAATTCGCAGATTTGTGTATAATTTAAAGTCATGCATGCAAATCACACAATGGCTTTTTAAGTGTTGCAAATTTTCCCAACAACATAGTTTCTCACAAATTTGATTTCACTACATATCACCACAGCAGACCTCAGCATTCAAAATGACATATACATGGAATATTATTTCCTTTGCTCGTCATTGTTGCCTGGGTTTAATTTACTCATCTGTTTTTGTTTGATTTCATTGTTTTTTTGAGCTTGTTCATGAGTTATTTAACCTTCTTCATATAAAGCCTATAGCTTCATTTTCTTCTTCTGTCTCCTGTCTTTCAGTCATATCTGTGGTGAACAGTTCTGTACAACTGTCATAACAGGATTAAATAAAGTTATTTACACCTTCTGGGCCAATATCTTGAACCATCACTCACACATGTCTTGAATGACGGTCCTATCTGTTCTGAAAACTATAAGCCCAACACCTGATGTCACATCTGAACACGTCCACGCTCAGACTCCATTTGGCCAGAAGAGGGAGCTGTGAACAGCTCATGATGCAAGACACCAAACCAGAGGACGAACAGAGAGAAATAGATATATGTTCAGTGACACAAGTTTGTCATTTGTGTGTGCTACTGAATTTATAGATGATATGAAAAACCACACACACACACACACACACACATATGCCGTAAAACATTTCTGCCAGTAAAAATAATCCCTTACAAAGAAAAACTCTTGTTTTTAAATCATTCAAGAGTATTAGGATAATGTTGAAATTGCTCATCAAGAAAAAAATTCAATGACATATGTAGCCCAACTTGGTGTTGGAGCATGTCAGAACAATCTGATACAGTTTTAACTACTTATCATCATTATTATGACTTACTGTATTGAGCAACTTCATACATTTATCATTTGGTTTGCAAAAGAAAAGAAAGTGATGAAAAATGTCCTTTGGTTTAAAGCTCAGGTTATGTTTACTGTAACTTAATACAAATAAAAGGGTAATAAATCTTTAAGTTATTGACGAATAGTTTGGATGCAAATCCTTCATATTGTCAGGTAGATTGATTTCCCACAATTCATTGGAATTGAACTTTTTTGTATTGCAAACTACTTATGCAGCTCATTATTTGAGAAGTTGACCATGCATGATACAAATAATTTTTTTTTTTCATGTGACAGCAAATAATGGGAAGCATCACATTAAAGCCTCTTCAATCTATAATCGGATCATTTTGATTGTGTAGCCTTGGTGTCTGATAGTGAACGCTTCATGTTTGCTGGACTCAGGTTTATAAATATAGTTGTGCCATAGATGGTGAACATACGTCAAAATTGATTTATACATGAACAAATATCCTGAAAAGAGGCTGCAGAATGTCTTCTTTTCCAGTTGCTACAGCAGCTCACGTCACCCTGGCTGTGGGGCGGTTGTGTTTCCTATCGGTTGGATCCTGGCTCCCCCCAGACTGCTTGTCAAAGTATCCTTGGACAAGATACTGAACCCCACATTGCCTCGGATGTGCTCATGGGTGTGCGAATGGATGGGTGAAAGGGAAAAATATGCCATAGATAATTCCTCAGAAGTTCTGTATGAGCGTGTGTGTGAATGTGACTTTCTGTGAATCAGCACTTTGAGAGGTCAAAATGACTAGAAACGTTCTATATAAATACAGTCCATCTACCATTGATCCCCTTTGCTATGAAGCTTTTAAACAAGATCTGGTGCTATCACTTACCTTCAGAAGTCACAAAGTCTGTGAAATAAGGTCCACCTGCAATCTAAGCATCACATGATCTCAGTATATATACAGATGTTCTCAAAGGCCCCAGCGTCTGCAAAACCAATCTAGAGACATCACCAAGCAAGATCCAGATGTTTTCCAAGCAGAAAGTTGTGGCAAAGGCCAAATCAGGGTTGGGTTGTAAAAAAAATATTCATAGAAAACCTTTAAAATTCTGCAGAGCCCCACTGAATCTGTCTACACAAAATGGGAACAATGTGGCCCATAACAAACCTGCCTACAGATGATGTCCATCAAAAATCACATAGAGCTATAGAGCATAATGGCTTTGAAACATGGCAGTGGGGAGATGATGCTGTGGGGATATTCTTCATCAGGGCAGACTTTTGGATAGAGGTTTTAAAGTCTCATTCATTCTCAAACACAACACTTAAAATGCTAACCTCTGAGCAATGTTGTAGAATATTTTGTTATTGCATTTACAAATGTTAGAAATATTAGATTAGTAACGTTGTGTTACAACTCTGAGAAGAGTTTTTTGTTCTCCGAATGTTTGGGGAACTTTTTGCTATCGTATAACCTTTTGCAAAAGTTCCTTAAATGTCTCTTCATGGTTCTCGGCAATCTAACCTCAGCAAAACCACTGAAAAACCTGCTTTGAACACTCTGTGCTTCTTGGGATACAGCTGCCACAAAAGACTCACATTCCCACCAGGCCTGTAGCCATCCAACCTACAGGCCGGCCCTCTAGTTCCCATGTATGGAGTGTTACATCATTGGCACCGACACCCACCTTCCCGACTGATGACGCAGTCCATGGAGAGTGTGTGAGGAGGAGGAGGAGGAGGAGGAGGAGGATGAAGGCAGGGAGGGAGAGAGAGAGAGAGAGAGAGAGAGAGAGAGGAGAGGGTGTCCCGTCTGCGCGGAGCTCAGACAGACAGCAGGGAACAGCTGCAGCACTAGGTTCACGTAGGATTTCACTGCATTGCGATTTAAAATATCAGTCATTTAATCCGCAAAACCCACGTAGAGCAGCTCGACTAAGCAACCAAATATCAGAAAAATGGTTGATCGCGAGCAGCTGGTGCAGAAAGCCAGGCTGGCTGAACAGGCTGAGAGATATGATGATATGGCAGCTGCTATGAAATCGGTAAGTCCATTTAAAAAAAAAAAAAAAGAAGCCAATCATTATCACTTTGTATTTGAATATTATGTTGCTACTTATTTTTTGCGTTAGGATTCTTTCCGCAATCTCGACTGAGTTGGTTGCAAACCTGCGCTCACACTTGCTCAATATTTAATTGCACTACAGCCAATTGCCTTTGTAAAATCATTTTTAATGTCTTTACTGTCTTGTTGCCAGCTCACAGCTCCTTTTTTAATGAGTTGAGTCCAAATTGTCTCCTCTTTGGGCGGTGCCTTTCTGTTGGCTGTACCGTTCAATGAGAGGATATTAGAATGAAATGGATACAGGCCCCGACTTCATCTCTTGGCTAATAAGAGCCTCCCATCATATAATGGTCCTGCTCTGTTGCATTAATTGCTTCCCCCCTATGTACCACCCCACCTCCCCTTCCTCCATTTTGCTGAATTTATAAGAGCCTCTGCTGCTGGGATCCATGTGAGGCTGCTCGAAAAAAGCCCACCAACTGCTACCTCCTCCACCTCCTCTTCCTTTATTTGTCACATAAATTATTAAGACAATGAAACTGCCCATTTTAATACTAGGAAACGAGACCGAGATACATCATCTGAACATGACTGGTTAAGAAAAAGGCTCCTATAATAACTGCCCTTTCCTTTAATGAAATGTAGGAGGCAGCAGAATCTCTCTAGAATATTCTTTGTCATATTGCAGTGAGTCAATTTGATCAGATTTGATTTCAAGCTGTTTTTTTTTTAATCCTCTGCCATCTTTTACACCTGATTTTTCATGTGCACTCTTTTATGTACTTGTGCAGTTTGTGTGTCAGGAATTATATCTAGCATCAATTCAAAGTCATTTTAGGTGAATGACCATGATTAAATGGTGTTATATTTGATGTGACAAAGATGACATAGCTGGCCTGCCTCACATTATCTTCCTCAGTTCTTATTGGCCGCCACTGAGCACAGAGTCTTTGTC
>JAPMNP010594347.1:0-10288 GCA_029874935.1 Atherina boyeri | reverse complement strand
AGGCTTGATTCTTGCAGCAGTTTTCACATAATGTAGAGTGTCTTTCCTCTTTTTCACTCATAATTTACTCCAGAAGAGAGCACCAGCAAAATGCCTGAAATATGAATGTCTATGTAAAATGTATGAGAGACAAATGAGAGAGGCCAACTGAAGAAGAGGAAGTAGGAAGCAGAGCTGGAATAACAATCTGTCCAGATTGGGAAATTCTGTGTGAAATCACACTTGATCTGATGCACACGCATATCCAGTCACACACAAACATACACACACCCTCATTCTAAGCTTTCTCAGACTTGAATTGACCTACATATGGGTATTTACCCTGGGATCAGCACCAAGTAGTATTATGATGATACAATAATCCAAGTTCAAGAAGACGCTTTTTAGGATCTTTTTGGATGTTTCACATGAAAATAAGGAGGAATATGAAAAACAGTAAACTATTAACAGCTGAGCTTAAAGACACACTGTCCTTCCAAAATCTGCTGGTCCTGCTGCTTTTATCCCCCCCTTTACTGACCTCTTCTTTTCTTCCATGTCCTTCTGCAGGAGTGAGACTGTGCTGCATCAGTTTTGCTGCCCTGCCCCTGAACATCCAGAAGCTGACAACACTGGCTCATCCGGGTAAGATTGAGCACCAATCACTGACACTTTTTCTTCTGTGTTTTTGCTGCAATTTTCCGTCTTAATGTGCTCTTTCAACAACACCCGACATCCCGTCCGTACACACAATTTGCACATTTGAGTAATCAGAGTCATGCCAACACCCCGGCTTTTAATCATGCTTGATGATGTGTGTGTAGCGCTGAGCTGGACTGTGCGTTATTAGTGTGAATTGGTGTAATTTTGGACATGTGGAGCCTGGCACTGCAGCATGAGTTAAATGTAACAAACCTATAGCTCTAACAACCTCAAGGGAAACTCACAAACAGACAGTAGTGGAGGAAGGGGGGGATGATGTTTGAACTGATATTGCCACTATCAAAGCGCCCATGGCAACCCTGAAATGACGCAACAGCTGCCTCTACCACAGTAACTAGAGGATCTACTGTAGCCACTTTAACTGCCTGTTCCTGCGTGGGCAGGGTTGTCTGTTTTCTGTGCGAGCTTAGACAAACTGTATGTGGAGTGTGTGAATACGTGAACTTTCGCTTGGATGGTTGAATGAGCAGGGAGCTGCTGAAAGGAGTTTTTTTTTCATGTTTCACAATGATTACTGTTTGCTCCTCCTCCTCTTCCAGAATTCCCTGCACATCTTTTTAATCCCTTGTACTCTGTTTCTAAATCCAGTCTTTCCCAGCTTCGTCTGTTTGTGTGGATGCATGTGCATCTTTTGTGCATCTGCTGCAGCATGTTCTGTTGTTTATTTCTTCTCATTATTTATCTGCTCGTTTGGAAAACCAAGCCTTCTCTATTCATCTCATTGCAATTATTTCCATCTCATCCCCTTCCTATCAATTCTATCTCTTCCGTTCTATTTTTATTAATATCACCATCTGTCTATCTGGAATCCCTCGTTTCTCTCTGATCTGACAACTTTACACCTACACACACACACACACAGACCTGATTGGATGGGCTAATGGCACAGCGGCAGTGGACACCCAGCAGAGATGATAAGATGTAACGGAGATATCTAAAACCGCTGCTCATTATTATCCTCCTCATGTGAAGTTGTGTGATGTTGCTGTTTGTTGCAAACCTTCACCATGTCTACAATACACAGTCATCCTCTGAATGCATCTGTGCACACAAACCTCCCTAGAGATGTTATGAGATCTGCCTCCAACCAACCTAACCCACCGTACCTTTTCCACTCGACTCAGCTTTTATATGTGTTTGTGTGTGTGTGTGTGTGTGTGTGTGTGTGTGTGAGTGTGTGTTCTCCTCTGGGTGTATAGTACTATAGGTCTCTTTGGGACATTAAGTGATGTAATTGGACAGAAGTTAATTTATCTTACACCATGATGACACATGCAGGCCGGACAGGGGTGTGTGCTTGGTGTGTTTGATGCTGCTACATATCAGTGTATGTATGTGGGAAGGTGCAAGTAAGAGTGTGTATAATGCCTATATCATTATAGAAGCTTTTGCTGTCTGGATGCATTAATAGCTCAGCTCATGCTTTTAAATCCTCTAATGTATTCTAATGTACTCTAATGTATTCTGATGCAGCAGTGGGGCATGGTAGTGTTTTAATAGAGTTTTTGATAGAGGCAGCCTCCAGCATGCAAACACCAACACATTCCGTATATCTTCCTGTTTCCTCTCTCTGCTGCTATCTCAGCCTTTCCTCTGGTTCCACTGTCTCCGCTCATCTCCTACCAACTATATTCCGCAACTTCCTCGCGACTAAAGAGGCGACCGAGACTCTCTGGCCCCCGTCTCAGACTTATGGCAGGGGACGCAGTATACTTGATTTCACAGCAATCGAAGAAAACAAAGAGGAGCTTAAGTGATGCACTCATTATTTAACCATGAGCAGGCTTTTTACTCTCCCCAGTCGTTCTTTTTCTTTTTTAAAGCTCTGGTTCCCTTTGTGTAAAAATGATTAGCGTAAGCAGTATCTGGTTGCTGGAAAGACTGTCCAAGCACAACGTCATGCATACACACACACTTCTATAATTGCACACCATTATGAAGCCTCTAGGGTGTGATGATATCTCTATCTACCTCAGTCCAGTCTGACCAGATAAAAGGTGCTGAGTGTCAGTGTTTTACTACTTTAAGTAGCTGTGAGATGCCAGAGATGTTTTAAAGGTGGAAGGAGAGCTTAATTTTTGAGAAAATATGGATTACTGGAAAACTTGAGGACATCCGTTATGTCAAGCTTGTAAATGACTTAAACCCTACATGGCTTTCGCAGAATTTCAATAATACTGCCATGTAAAAGAGCATTGTACCATCTGGGTGTGGGATTATAAGAGGAGGATGGAACGCTAACTCTGAGCTGTGGGTGACAGCCTCCACACTTGACACTGTTTAATTCTGACTGGATTTAAATATAGTTTTGTTTTGGCTTCCAGCTTCTGCTGCTATCACAGAGATGATTGTTTATTACCTATTTGTGGAGTCTGATTAGGTTTTGCCCAAACTTTTTCTGCAAGTTATGTTTGACTTTGAGGAGAATGATTTTGTCACTTTGCCTCAAGTGGTTTTGAATGCTTCATCCAAGCAGCAGAACACGAGGAAAAGACTGTCTAATAATCTGTCTTTTTTTTTCATGCAGCACACTAAGAACGTTATACTCTTCATCATAATTGCAACTGAAATGCTCAACCAAATGATGTTATTGCCATGGAAACACATCACCCTTCAGAGTTTCATACATGGAATCCGCATTGATCTTCATAGCATTTCAAGTGGAACGTTGTTGGTGTGGCAACAGAGCAAGAGATCTAAATGTGAGCTGCCATTCTTCTGGCTTCAAGGTTGTGACCAAAATATCTCACAATTTATCACTTAATACACCTCAATGTACTCACCTTTCACAAATAAGTGTAGTTCTACATCCCAGATAGCATCATCCTTTCTTAATTCTGAGCACTCATAGATTGAAGTCAGAAGTGCCTAAAATATATATATTTGGCATCAAAATACAGCCCAAAAATGTATAATTTTAACTTTTTAATACAGCAACATGTCTATAGGTTGGAAGAATATTTCTGCTGCTATGAAATGTATTGAATTTAGACAGTCTGTTAGCTTTTGTACCCTCTGGTAGAGCTCTAAAATTCACATTTATTAATAACACATTGAAGGAGGCATTCAAACTTCTAATACAGCTAAATACAGGTGGAGCCTGGAGAAGTGGAGTGAAAACAGGCAGTTAATAGTAAGTGCGCAGAGCCCATTATTTTCAGGTATGGACTAAATGTTGTAAAATAATTATATGAACCACCTCATAATGGCTAAACTTAACCGTAGGCCACACGGAACACCATAAAATTACTATAATACCTACCTGAACTACAGAGCGGCTCCATTTATACAACATTATTCCTGCCTTTGAATCAGAATCAGTGTCTGAAGTCTGCTAATGCAGAGTTTTGTTCAGCTGAAAATTTATGTTTTAATGAGACAAGCTGAGAAGGGAGAATCACTTACTCGACTGGTCACAATTTACTGACATGCAAACTGTGATGACTGAGGTTTTCAACCACTGCATAAGCTCATTAAAAAGGAATTAGTCAGAAACAATGATAAATAATCATTCATTCATTCATTTATTTTCCACACCTGCTTCATCTTATTCAACATAAGTGGGGCTGGAACCTATTTCAGCTCCCACATGGCAAGAAGCATCCTGGACAGGTCTTCAGTCTATAGCTAGGTCAATACAGAAAAAAATAAGATAAAGAACCACGTGCTCACACTTGTAATGATTAATCATTTAAGTTATCAAAGTTATTCATGTAAAAAGAAATCCTAAAAAGTCATTGTTATTCAGGATTCAAAATGTGAGGATTTGTTTAATTCTCCTTTTCAAACCATTGTTATAAGGTTTATTGACTGGCAAGTGAAGCTACAATTGTTAAATGTTTTTTTAAGCCTGTTCGGTTCTCTTTGATTTGTTTCATGACTTTAGAAGAGGGGATCAAACGGCTTAATCAATAGTATCACAACTTTTTTTAAATTTTTGACCAATTGATTAATTGTTTTGTTTTTGTCATTGTGTTGTCTGTTCAGAAAATGGTTTTTGAATAGCTTGATTTGGCATACTGTAGCTTTTTTCCCTCATGTGAGAGTTACATCAATCAATCGATCAAGCAACCTTTACTTATTGAGCCCTTTCTCATACATGCAATGTAACTCAAAGTGCTTTACATAGAAAAAGCCAAAATGAACAGAAGAAAGGAGAAATGACAGAAACAATTCCTCAGATCCTAATGCACCATTATCCAGTGTGATCCAATTTAAAGGGATTTTAAATGCTGTATATATAAAAAACAGCTCAAAAGAAAGTTGAATTTCCATCAAGTCTGTATATGACGCCTTGAAAATTCGCCTGTCTCTTTAAGACTCCCCTAGCCTTTCCGACACGCCCTCTTCAGCACGTCATCACAACAGTGCTTCATACTGTCCATGGATGCCGTTTACAATTGTCCTTGTTGTATTTTGCTAGTCTAAAATAGACCTACATTATGTTATATTGTTTGTCTGAAATGGCAACACAGGCCATTGTACATCCTTATGCTTATGATCCTATGTCGGACCCGAAAAGGGACTTTTTTGAAGAACCGGAGCAGGTATAGAGGCTCTTACAAGACGTCTCAACTTGGTACTTTACATCCATGTCATCTTTTTATAACCCTGCTGTAGTTTTTGTTGCTGAGGAACAGTAATAATGATGACGACTCGGGGAGAAGACTATTGAAAGTCGCTAGCAGAACTCAGTTGACGTCAAATCCCACCAGGTGTTTTCTAATAGCTCCTAGCGCTACTTTGCTGTATCTGAGTGCGGGAGGCGAGGGTAAGAAGTGCTCTGCTGGGGCGGAGCTCAGCAAAGGAAGGGAGGAGCTTTGCAGAATAGGAGGTTCTATACCGTCACAGCCGTTTTGGCACCAGTCGGTGACTTCCACAGGAGATACAGGGATTTCTCAAATATGCCTGGATGAGTCAAAGCAACCCTTGGAGCATGTTTTTGGTGAGGAAATGACATGATAACATGATAAAAAGCCAAAAAAAAGTCAATTTAGCATCTTACCCCCACTTTAAGTTAGTCAACACCTCAATTTCTTCGAGTATACATTGAACTATTTTTCTTACGATGAAATGTTTGTTGAAATGAATGTTCTTTCTTGAACGATTTTGAGGGTTTTATCGAGGTGCAGCAAATATAAAGTCCAGGAACTAGATCATTTTCTTTGAGTTTTTTTTTTTTTTTTTAAAAAGGGAGCGTAATACTAAGAAAATATCAACATGTTACAACAACATGATATGATTTCTCCATCTATTTGGACTCCTCAGTCCCATAGCTATCAAAGTTATCAGAAAAGTTCCTCCATAACCTAGACGATCCCAAAAAACTTTCATAAAAGCATTGTCTATTTCTCTCAGATTAATGGTGACTTTTCCAGAGATATCCAACTTTTCATCTCCAATAATCATGTAGAGGAGGGGGAATCAGTTTCCCAAGTCATGATTATGGATTCCCTTGCCAAACATAACCCAGTAATAGATAAGAAAGAGTAGCATTTTAGATTTATGCATTTTCTGTGGAAAAATACATCACTGACAGAGAAAAGACTGCATTGAACTTGTCTGATTTGTGTAATAATAGATCCTTTTTACATAAATCTGTCCAGAAGTGTTATCCTAAAATGATAAATCTATCTCTGGATTTATGCAAATCTGATTTAGGGTCTACCCTTAATAATAGGAAGCACTTTTTAGAAATGAGTACAAGTTAGCTCATTCCAGGCTCCAAATTTGCTATCAGAAAGGATCTTCATTGAAGATAACAGAAGTAGGATTTACTGGTTAAATCCTACGTCTTCTTTAGTTTTTCAAAAGACAATTTTCATACCAATCCTCCAGCTGTTGGAGCCGTTTTAAGCATCTTATTGAGATATGACTTCATTTGTGAGTCTAATACCTTAGTTTAATCACATGTCTAAGAATTGGGTTAGCAGGCTTTTTCTGTAATTCCATATACACAAGGTCACAGAATTTCACTTGCAATCCAACTGATAGCTAAAAATGGGGTGTTTGTGCCCTAAATTTAAAACATTAGACCAGGTAATACTTTTTAAAAAACTTTTTAAAAGACCGTCACTCCAAAGTCTTAGGTCGATTTTTCCAGAGGTGTCCTTGGTACTTAACAATAGTGTATTATTTGTTTAATTTCTTTAAGCAATCAAAATATGCATTCGTTTTAAGTGGCTGACAACAGCTCTAAATTTTGTCCAAGAACTGACATGATGTACAGCCGGTGTAATGATGACCATAACAATGATGACTTGCAAATGAGAAAGACCACATTGAGTTTGAGCTTAAAACCTTTTACACCTTATCCCTTGTGGTGTAATGAGAAAGTTCAGAGAAACATGAAGCTAAGGTCAGACGATAGCAATTTTCTTGTGGCTTCCTTGAGTTTCATGAGAACAAAAACCTAAAAAAAAAAAAAAAAAAAAGAATAAATAGAACTTCTAACATATTCAGAAATGAATGCATTCCTGTTATCTTTTCACAGAGAGTAGACCTTTGATTAGAAAATACATTTTTCTATCCGGTATTCTGGCTAACTTGAGTGATGGGAAATTTCTGACTATCATTTCATTTGATTTGCAAATGTTGAAACACTTTTGCTTGCTTTCCTCATTCAAAGAAGATAGAGTAGTAACATAACTTTAATATGTAGGAAATAGTAAATGACAGAAAAAGACATTTAGGACAAAGCTGGTACAGTCAACTTTTTAGTATTCATCTCGACCATAGATCCAACTTCGCTCTAGCAACTTGCAGTGGAGCCACAAATTTGACCAAATTGGACTGGACACATAAAGTCAGTCATCCTTACCTCAGGCCATAACAGCCACACATCGCAGTCTGCGGACTGTCTCCTTTCTAAGCCTCTTCACACTCAGCAGAACTGATGGCCAGTCCTGTGATAACTGGACAGTTTTGGTAGGTTGAGAGGATTGATATCTTTCTGCTCTTATTTCTGTGGCAGTGGACAGATGCTGAGCCTGGAGGATGGAACGTCCTCTGGCAGAGGACAGGAAACGGAGGGGACAAAAAGGGAGGGACCCAGCGAATATGAGATCAGCTTGGAAAATAAAAACAAACAGGTAAGACTTTTTCCAAGTGTTTATGGGCCCATAGGCTCAAAATAGGGTAGATAGAAAAGCCAACAATACTTTATCTGCTTTAGTTCAAAGAGATGTATGAAGGATGATCACTTGACATTGTATTGCTTGACAAAAAAAAAAAGACTCCCATTCAGATCTATTTCTGTCACTGTTGACGTGAAAAAGCACAACCAGGATAACAACTGCCACGGTGACAGGAACAGGAAAGATGCTAGGTTGTCATGGTAACAGCTAATAACTGCTTGTAGCGGTTGGAGATGACTTTATTCCTTATAGCGAACTGCTGAAGGGTCTGTTGTTGCTTCTGCTATCGCTGCTGCTGCAGTGGCAGTGCGCGTATAGACGTCCATGTGTGTATATACATGCACTTTTCATGTGTGAAGATACCCACCAGACACACAAGTGGCTGTCCTCCTTTTCCTCCTCTTCTGTCTCTTCTTCTGCCTCCCACTCCTCCTCTTCTGATTCCCTCTTGCTGCAAATATGAGAGAGTAAAATCCTAGAGGATGGCGATATTTTGGGAGGGGCTACCTCGCTAACAAACAGAACAAAAATAAGCTTGTGAGGGTTTTGTCTTTTCTACTCATTTTCTCAACAGCACCTTTGTCACAGCCCATTGATCCTTTTTCACGTGGCCCTTCAGCCAGTATTAGCAGCTGAATGATGACAGATTGTTTTTGCTTTAGAAAAACTCTCACTGGTTCGAAAAGAGGAAAAAGGTCAGAAGGATACCTGTAGGGTGTGAAATAGAAGGGAATGCTTAAACTCTTTTGATAATTTTTTGCAGACATGCTGAAAAAAAAGCATGCTTGATTGCTGATGGATGATTTAATATCTTTCAGTGGATTTATCATTCATGCAAAGAAGGTCATAAACATGTTTGATATTACTCATTCCCTCTCAACATCTTCCTTTCCCTAGATAGAGGAGTTGGAGCAAAAGTATGGGGGCCATCTCATTGCAAGGAGGGCAGCGCGTCGCATTCAGACAGCCTTCCGTCAGTACCAGCTCAGCAAAAACTTCCAGAAGATCCGCAACTCGCTGTCAGAGAGTAAGCTGCCACGTCGGATCTCTTTGCGCCATCCAAGCCCCTCAGGGCGAAATCGGAATGCATCCCAGAGACACAGCTATTCTCTGCATCCGGGAGGAGGACAAATACCTTTACGCTCTAAAACTCCCCCTCCACCTCCATGTCGCTCCACCTCGCTACCCCCATCTCCTGCGTCAGCCCCTGCAAATGCTGCGTCTTCGACCCAAGCTCAACCCCCACCTCAAACTCCTGGACCTTCACTCACACAGCTGGAAGACTGCTTCTCTGATCAAGTGAGTAATATATAAATTTGTTTGCTGCTTAATATGTTAATGCACACAGAGAGCAATCATGTATAGCCTTCATTTGAAAATATGCTTATTTTAAATTTTAAACCAGCAATACACAAAAAAAGAAAAAGCAAAAAGGGTTGGACAGGAGCATGTTTACCACTGTGTTACATCATCCACTGTACTTGTCAAATGCAGACCAGTTATTGCAGATCTGAAAAATGTTTTCCCATTCTTGCTTGCTATTTGAATTTCAGCTGCAGTTTGGGACCCTCTTCTTTGTGTTTTAGTTTTATTATGTAATGTGCCAGATATTCTCTAACAGTGACAGGTCTGGACCAATAGCAGGTCCATTTATGACAAAGGCTATGGGTGACCATGCTGTTGTAACACATGTAGATTGTCATTCGGTAACATTAGAAAAGGCTTTCCCTGGAACAGATGTCATCTGGGGGAAATCCTATGTTGTTCCAAAACCCAAAATGTTTGTCCAGCGTTACACAGATACCGCAAGCTGTAGTGTACCCTGAGCTCAAACAAAGCAGCAGTCTTTCAGGGTTTTGTTTATACATTTTTTTCTTCGCATGGTAAAATTTTAATCTGCATTTGTGGGTACAGTGGCAAATGGTGTTCACTGACAATAGTTTTCAGAGGTGTTCCAGCTCCAACACAATAATTCCTACAAGATAATCATATCTGTCTTACATGCAGTGTTGCTGAGGTGGTTGAGGATCAGAGCCATTTCATTTTGCTTTTCAGAAATGTTCCTTATTTACAGAGGTTTCACTGGTTTCCCTAAATATCTCAATTATCTAATACTACACTGCAGATGATGATGTGCCCAAATACATAAACTTTCTGTTTTGATTTTTGAATGCACGCATGCCACTGTGGTGTTATACTATTACTGTTAAAACCAATTAACCCCTTGCTACACAGTGTCCACTACAGTGGACACCTATTTAAAGGCTGTTTTTCTAGTATATGCATGGGTGAGGAGGGCATATTTGCAAATTAGCCACTTCACTGGACATCAGTGAGTCATCCAATACACTGCAACTAACTAAAATTTGTATATACATACACACACACACACACACACACACACGCACGCACGCACGCACGCACGCACGCACGCACGCACGCACGCACGC
>JAPMNP010594200.1:0-11902 GCA_029874935.1 Atherina boyeri | reverse complement strand
TGATTTAATCAGTGTTGTCGAGGCTTTTTGATACACGGCAGCTACCGTTGTTGTAATATGTGTTTGAAATGGTGACATGCAAGAGTGCACCATTCATTTTTATTCGATACACAAATTCGACATCGGATGGCAGTAATTCTTACACAATGTCCCTTTAAGCTGGATCTCCTTTAACCTTTTTCTATGACAGCTAAAATGTGCTAGTGTTGTGTGGTATGTTCCTCTGTACAGGTATGCGTTCCTTCAAATATGGGCAAAACCTCTTTAACTGTGGCTTAAGCTGAGTGCAGGTGTTCAGTGAAACGATCAGCCCTAAAATGATGAATAAGACAAATTAGTTTGGAGAAAATGCAGCCAAACTATGGATCTAGGGTCACAGCCTCTCATGAAGAAACAGCAGCTACATAAATCAGCCAATCATATCCATACATGATGGAACCGAAACAAAACTTCCGGGGTGTTGCGGCTCACTCCCCCTGACAAGCCGCTAATGCCTCCAATAAGATAAAACCCAAGCGAACGGGCGCTTGTTGACAGAGCTGCCGCCGATAAGAGTGTCGGATCGCTCCCAGCCAAGACAAGTGAAAACATGAGAGGCTGGGCCGGAGATAAAGGATGTTGGAGGTGGGGGGAAAACAGGAACAGCAACGATCAATTGCTGGCGAGGTGCAGCGATGCTATCCGACACCATCCCTCTCTTCCATCTCCAGTAAGCGTGTGTGTGTTTGTGTGTGAGATTGTGTGGTGATAATAATCTGAACGGGAGGAAAGGTGGGTGGTGTGTGTGAGAATCTGGGTCATCAAGTCATCAATAACCACTTGCGTTTGTGGAACAAACACACAGACAAGGTCAAAACGGACTCAAATCCCTTCAGAGTGAGACGGGAGATGAAAGAGAAAATTAAAATTAAAAAAGAAAAAGCTTTTCAGCCTTTGCAGGAAGGGTTCCCCTCCAGCACTCGGATGTCTGTATTTCCACACGGAGCAGTGGCGAGAGCTGATGGATGAATGGATGGATAGATGAGCGCATGAACGGAAGAGCAGCGTTCGCTTGTGACAGTTCTGGCGACGGCTGACTTGGCAGGCGGAAACAGGTGGGAGTGTGTGTGTGTGTGTGGGGGGCAGAAAGGAAGCAAAGGATGAATTATGGATGGGAGGATGAAGACAGGGAGGTAGAAGGGGAAATGTGTGGTGAGTGCTTGTTCCCTGCTGACAGTCAAGCTGCCTGTTGGCGGTGTGGCTCGGCCACAGAGCCGACCAGAAATGAGAGGGCATCCCTGCATCTGCAGCGTGTTGTAGCCCTTTTCTCTACCAAAGGCCTCTGGGACGGTTTTAGGCAACAGGGCGCCGTGGAGGAGAGTTAAGTGTCCGCAGACATGCAGAGGTTCACTGTTATGTTCTCAGTTTACTCAGTCCACTGCTGCCTTTCTTCTTTCATCAGATTCCTCTTCCCAGGCGGGATTATTCACTCCTCACCCTCTTCCACGTACGTGGATGGAAACCAGCCGACCTGAGGGTGACAATAATAAAATAATCAGGACGAGGAATGGAAATCTCAAGCAAAAACACTATTATTCAACCATTTCTTCCACTAACACAATGCCACTGTCATGTAGCTGTGGAAAGCACATTTGAGAGGGTCAGGAGTTTGATGCTCTGTCACGCCCTTGGTCTGCAGCACAGCACTGTGTATTTTCCAGATGAGTAGATAAGGACACGTGACTGTTAAATACTATTTTTACCCCACGTTTTTTTCCCCATTTTCCCACACGGTGCTCCTACCTATGTACAGTCCTGGGCAACGCTCTCGGCAAAGAACCCCTTTTCCCCGCTTTAACTTACTTCAGCCATGTCTTGCAGCTGTTAGAATCTCAATATCAGCAAACTAAAACATTGATATTTAGCTATGTGGCTTTTGATACGGTTGACCATCATATTTTATAAATGCACTTTAAGATCAGGTTGACATTTAACGTTTTGTTCTCCAGTAGTTTACCAAGACTTTTTCTGTTAAGACTGAGGATTTCCTATCCTTAATAGTCAAAGTTACTAGTGGAATTCCTCAGAGATTAATTTTGGGACTAGCTTTAATCTCACTCTATTTGCCTCACATTTGGTAAATGTGAGTGTTATCTGCATAGAGTGAGATATTGTACTTGGAAAAAATGTAGCCTGTCCTTAAAGGTCCAATGTGTAAGAAAAACAGGCATCTAGTCTAAAGATGGGCATAGAAAAATTTACTTCAAATGCCAAACAAAGCTATGATGTGGCTGTCAGTGGACAAAATTCTTCCAGACATAAAGATGTTTTTGTCTGTGAGTGGATCAAGTGGCCTTAGGTACAGCGATGACTGCATGAGAGCTAATTACTTCTACATTGTGTACATGTGAACTGTCTTCTTCTGTGGTCCATTTAAGCCGTTACTGATACCAAACGGTGCTATTGCTCCTATAAAACACAGCAGATGCTGCTGTTTTAATATGTGGCAGCTGCCACATATGTGGATCCACAATAAGTAAATATAAACAGTTCATTCTAAGAGAATAAAAAATGATACAGGTTTTTAATGATAAAGGTAAAATGCTGGACAGCTAATGACGATTAGAAATAGTCATGTTTAGTTTCTCCAATTCGTCAGCAGATGTGGAAAGCATTTTAATGCTATTGTCACTGAATTTCTAGACCCATGCCAGAATCACTTCAAGGTACCTGGATAGCTTTCATAGCTACAAATTCATATAATCAAATAAAATCTCATTGCTGTGACCAAATTGAATCTTTATTCTAAATTTTATTGATCGGATACAATGCTGTAACCCCAGAAAAGTGATTTTTCATTGACAGATGCAGTTTTTTATCTCAGCAGGTAGAACCGGTTGTTTTTATGGGCTGTTGGCGTTAAAGAGAGTCTAACAGCCCTCCACAGGCTCTTTTCTCAAGGCTTAGTTTTTCACAAGAGCACCATCAACACCCACATCTGCCTTAGTAAAAGAAAAAGGCAAGCACACATTCCAAGACCCTCCAAGCTAAAATACATTGGATGTGAGTGGGAGTCTGTATATACTTCACATTTCTCAGCTTTTAAGACATGGATCTCACAAATATGTGTGTGTGTGATTATACGTTAGAGCCCTTTTGGCACTTGTAGCAAACATTTATAGATTTAAGGATAAATAAATAAGAACACCAGGAAAATGGGAGAAGGGAGAAAAATTGTAGAAATGCATTCTTTTTTCTTATCTAAATTTTCTCTATTGATTTATTTATTTTCTTTAATTATCATTATTAATACTATTAACTTTCTCATCATTATATTTATTATCAGTGTTATATTTCTGTTTCTCTACCAAACCCACTTCACATTAGGTCTTTAATTCATGCATCCCAAAGATTATTCATATCCCAGATGCATATTATTTCTCTCATCTCTTTGTTTGTTTGTATAATTTCTCTTGAGACAAATAAATAAATAATGTTTTGAAAGGACAATGTAGAACGTTTTTTTCAAGTTCACGTGCAAAATTACAGAGTAAATACGCCATCTAATGACACTTCAGTGCAAGAAGGAAAAGTAAATAACACATCAAAATGTCACCGACAATAATTCTCAAGACGCCACTCACCCTGCCGTTGACCTCGCCCCTCCACCAGCCGTTGGCACCAGACTTTGTGTAGATCTTGACCACGTCTCCTTCCTGCAGCGACAGCTCCCGGGTGTCACGGGAACTGAAGTCGTACCGCGCTATCGCCACACCAATAACTTTGGGAGTAAAAACTGAAAAAAATGTATAAAAAACAAAAACAGGAAGATAAGAAAAAAAAAATCATGATGTATATAAAAATCTGCACATTCATACAGATGTGAACACACACAGCCACACTGAAGATGTCTACACTACACTGTCATATATAACTTTTGAAATGATTGAATTCATTTTAATATCTTTCTAAGACTACATTGATTTTTAGTTCATGCTAATGTTTCTGAAGCTGCAGCACTTTCTGTTGCTTTGGATTAGACAGTGACATACATTTCACTCATTATAAGAGTATAAATATGAGGGAAGGGTTCAATGGTGGGACCAGATTCAAATAATTACTGCAACAATGGACAGATTTCATGTAGATATGAAAATATACTGATGGGATCTTGACTGTGATTTTAAGTTATATGTTTTTATATTGCTCGTATTCAATAACGTGGATTTTGCATTTAGGTGTTTTTTCTAGCATTGTTGCTACATGTGTTTTGGTGTAAACAAACTATCTGTGATGGCCTAGTTTCTTTGTCGCAGCCCAGTCTATGTCGCCTTTATCATAAAGATTTCCAGGACATTTTGGTGACTGAAGCCATTTTGGCTCAAGTTAAAACTTGCACATGTTGTTGACTTCTTGATTAGCAGCTAAAAACATGACGAGTAAAATAAAGCTTTTTTTTATCAGCTCATGAGCTTTAGTTTAGCCACATCGTGGCAGAGGCTAACAGAGACGGACCCAAATAAAATGATTTTTGCAAACTTTTAACCATGCAATCGATGGAAACTCTGACATGATTTGACTCGAGCCCAATAAAAAGTTTGCAACCATCATTCTCTGTCTTTATGTAAAACAATTATCATTATTGTATGACGAACTGTAAAGTAACCTTAATTTAGTTTCATGATTTGAATGATTGGAATAGCTAAAAAAACAATAAAAAAAGCATTTTTCAGCAATCAAGACGGTATTAACCACACATACTCTGGTCTACAGTAAACTAGGTTGACCACCACTCCATTAGGCATAATTAATGAGTCAGATGCGACGTCATGTGAATACAAGCAATTCATAGAAACTCATTACTTCCCAAACGGTATTCATTCTGAACCATCTCAACATAACAACAGCCTGAGCGTTTTCCAGACACTGCGAGGTTTCTAGTTGAAGAAGTCCAGCTCAGGTGTTCTGACAGCAGCGTGTGTGAGATTAGATGTCTCCTGTCGAGAAGACGGCAGTGAGAGACAGATGTGGAGCAGGTAAGCTAGTTACCAGCGCTCCATCCCACCCTGCCGGCTCTCTTCTTTCCAGACACCGACTGCTGGGTCGGCCTGGGCTGAGCTGACAGGTGGAAATGGAATGTCAGACCTCTACAACCCGGCCGTGGGGGATAGAATATCTAATATAGAGGAGCTCTGTGTGTTTGGACACTTCCAACTTCACTTTGACGGGCAGACCCACATGCACACACACCAGAAAACATCTCGCACACCTCTTTTCGCTCAACATGGCTTCTCACACACGAGCATACGCATGCAAAAACAATGTCTACAGTACATGCAACAGTATAACTAAACGGTCCCTTTTTTTCCACATAAGATGACAAATGTGCACACAACAATGTAAAAGTGAAGGTGGTGCGATGGGAAGCTGGATGAAAAAGGTAAAAGCTGAGATCCGTGCGCTGATGTGAGAGCACTGAGCTGCAGCCGGCATGCTAAGCAGCCTTCAACATGAAAGGAAAGGGAGACAGAAATTGAGAGTTGAGAGAGACAGACGGAGAGAAGCGATACCTGTACCTGACCAGAAGGGAGCAGAGGAAGGAGGCACAAAGCTGTAGCCGGCAGGAGTTACAAGAGAGAGGCCGCAGAGCAATGGAGCTATGGCAGGACAGGCCAGGCAGGGAGCGGAAGGATGCGAGAGGGAAGTGGTGGAAAGGAGAGAGAGAAGCAAAAGGGAGAATAAAAATATATAACATGTATTCAAAACTCCAAAATGTGGGGTTTCTTTTTCAGGAGGTAGAAAGAACACAGTCATTTGTTTTTTTGGGTTTTTTTTTTATCAAACAGAAACTGACACTGGAGGAGAGCTGATGCCTGGAGGTTCATCTACAAAGCCACGAGCAGCAGCTCATGTTCACTTCATTAATTTGTGCCCTTAAAAGCATTTACTCTGTTTAGCCTGATGAGGGTAGTTTAATCAAAAAACGCTTTTTTTTAGCCACTGAGAAACTGCTGTAGGTTTTGATAAGTAGTGAAAGCATCTGATTAAATTGATATGATATTTGTATATGATTTTTATGTAGCTTCCACCTGGAAAACATCGGGTTTAAAGGCAGGGTCCATGATGTTTTTCTAGAGCACTTTTTACAATATTGATTTATTTCCTCTTCAACATCCGATTGTTACCAATTAATTAGATGCTCTATCACAAAAAAAAAGAACAAGTCATCTGGTGAGTGTACAGGACTGGAACAACACCATTTATTAAATGAAAGATTAAATGGTGATATGTCAATCAAAAATTGGTTTCTGATCGTACTTAGTGTGGGGGACCCTCAACATGGAGGGGAAGGAGTACCAAGCAGTGTCATGCTTGGAAACCTTTAACAAAATGGTGTTGGCTGCGTTTTTTTGTTGTTTTTTTTACCGAACATGGACAGAGCCAGTACATGAGGGCTCCAGGGAAGAAAAAGGTTAAAGGCCACAGAGTGAGAGTTCTTTGCTAAGGTTTGCTTTCTGCTATCCATCCATCTTTTATATCCACTTTATCCTATAGAGGGATAGGAGGGTCTGGAGCAAGCTAACAGTGAGTGAGAGGAAGGGTGGAGCACGGACAGGCTGTCAGTCCATCACAGGTGAACACAGAAACACCACCCTGCGCACTCACAGCTAAGTTAAATGCATCTACCTAGAAAATGATGGTACTGCCCATCTATCAGGTCTTATTGGCTGCAGCATAAAGAGCAGATGGATTTGTATTCTTTATATTTTGGGGAAATTAATATAAATCTTTCAGAAAAGGCCAACTACAAGCAAAAAGGCTGTTATAGAAAAAAACAGCAGAAAACAGAAACATGATTGGTATGAAGTCATGTAAACTACATATATGATGGCGAAAATGAGTTTTTCATCCAGACTGGAACTGGACAAATTTAACAGAGCTTGGAATAATTGGTATAAATACAATTTACCCTTTAGAAATCGACTAACACCAAACCTCAGTTCTCTACTGCAAACCATCTTCCACTAAGTTTCCGTATTTATCTTTTCTGGTTCTGGGTGAAGTTGAAGCATGGTTATCCCTGTTACTCCTTTTTATTGTTTTTGCCTGTGCTAAACTGACTTTTTCTTACATGTTGTAGTGCACCACTACAGTTTACCGCTCTGGAAAGGTGTAAACAATGTTTTTTTCTTAACTTTTTTAAACCTGAGGTCCCCCAAGTAAGGGGATGTTGAGAGCAGATGACCAAACTGTGCCAAAATGGCCATTTTGGAACCTCGCTGAATTATCTGAAGTAGAACAAAATAAGAAAGATTTTAGTTCACTTTATCAGAGTTGACCCTTGCAGAGATTATGTTCACATATTGTTGATAGAGGTTTTGATCTCCACCTGCATCTTTCCAAAGGGATACTCATATTCATCCTAATAATGTTTGCTTTTTTTTAGGCAAGCCTGAAACTTTAATCTTTTATGCTATGTGCCATCTTCATTTACTCTACACTAGTAATACATATTATGATATTTACACATCCTCACAAATCAAGTATTTCTTTACTATGATTCAAAGTATTTAAAAATACCTCGTGGTTGCAGAGATTTAATAATTTCATTATTTTGACGACTAAAAGAAAGGCACAACATTCAAAGTGTTAAACTATAGTTATGTAGTATCATTGCACAATTCTCTGAGAAACAATGCAATGATGCTCAATATGTTTTTCTTGTAATATAAATGTGTAATCACTGTCTATTTCTTTGTTTTTAAATGGAAGTTAATATTTTCAAGTTATAATTCATAATCAAAATAATAAAAGAGAAATGTATTTGAGAAATGTTGAAGAAAAATAACGTGACATAAAATGACGTTCGAACAACAAACTCTCTTCAAAGTGACTCCACACTCTGAAGTGGGTAAATGTTGCTGATCTAATTGATGCCAGGGAATCATGCAGAACTGCAGTGATGTGGGAATAATCTGTGTTTCAAAAAAGTTTTACAGAAAGACTCTCAGTGAATACAAAGAGGAAGCAAATGTCCGCCAAAGATGTTACTTATTGCTATACACCAGTGTTGTGTTTGTCACGGCCTCCCTCTGTTTGTATACTACTGGTTTGCTTTACTCGGTGCCCGACTGCTGCTGTTCTTCGATTGCTCCTGCTCCACTTAATGTCCTGTGCTTCAGATTATTTTACATAATTGGTTTTGGGACATTGGATCATGTGTTTGAGGTCAAATCTGTTTTCTTTTTGCACATGAACCTGAACATGGATTGAAAACCACATGGCACCTTTGTTGATTCTGTATCATAACAGGAAATTAGAAAAAAATATTAATTAAGAATTAATTTGTTATATTGAATGATTTATGTAAAGATTAACTCGTGAAACGTGTAACATCACGATCAGGACTTAAAAACTTGAGTCTTTGTTTGAATTTAATGTGACCCTTCTCTTCTTGTAAAACAGTAAACTCCCAGCAGTCACAGAAACAAACACTGAAGGCTTAGCGGAACATGCTGCTCCCAACAACGAAGAGCAGGTTAACTGGAGGAGATTATTGATATGCAGTAAGAGGAACAGAGCTTTTGTCTCTTTTTTTTTAAATGAATAATAATCAAGGCGCTGAGAGACAGCTCAGCAGCCCCTAATGGTGTCTGAGAACGTACTCTATGAAGAGAGATCACCCTCCGCTTCAAACAGCCACCAAATCACCAGCTGCATTTCACAGACTATTTTTTTCCACATCATATTTGAGGAGCACACTGGCAAAGACAATGTGACAGAGACGCAGAACACACACGTGCACATACGCTCTATGACAGCGAAGATGAGTGTTAGTGTTCCTCACATACTGTCAGTCAAGGGTTTTTATGTGCAAACTAAACACTGCTGTTAGTAAAAACTTGCACAAAGCTGTCCAAAGAACAGAAAACAAACAAAGAACGTTAATTAGGAGTTATCCAGCAGAGCTCTGTGAAGATGGGATTCAGAACAAGAGTCAACAGGAGCCTGTAAGACAAAAGAGCCAGTCGGAAAAAAACTAAATTTGGACTGGAGCTCTCTCCGAACCACAGAGCAAACAAACATCCTGGTGCAATCTGTTCATGTTTTTCATTCCTGAAACGCGATAGTCTTAAAGGATGTAATGCAAATTACAGATGTAACTCCACCCAGTCACTGAAGGAATTCACTATGCTGCGACCACAACCATCAACACAAATTCAGCCAATTTTCTCAGATCATTGCAGCTTTAATGCAACGTTGACTAATTGCAGCATTCCTCCTCGGTAGATGATATACATACATCACAAATTTGGAAGTAATGTTCATGATTATTAATATAACAATTACAATTACAGATTCGACATGGTGCAAACGATAAAAAAATCAGAATAATTAGTTTTTTTTCCCTTTTTCTGTTTTGCTTGCTGTTTGAAAATAAGTTGTATAAATTTCTGCCAGATGGTGAAAAAACTTCATCTAAATAAAAAATATTGGAATATCTGAATTTGAATTTTCAACAACTTATTTGACCTACATTTCAGGGGTTTTTGCAAGAGCGGGTAAAAAAACGAACTGATGCAACTTTTGTTGCATCTTTTCACAAAAGATGTTGCAAAATAAAATATTTTTGGTCATCGCAATCAGAGAAATGCTTCAATATCAGGAAAAGACGAGGAGGTGAGATAACAGGTCGAGGTAGATGGCCGCTCTTCCTGGCTCTGCTGAAGGACATCCTTCCGATTAATCAACGAGAAGATTTGATGCAATCTATTTGTCTTCTTTGCAAGGCAATTCTTTTATCAACTGGCAAATATGCACGCTGATGCATGCTTTTATTTCTAGTAGACTAGATTACTGTAATGCCCTGCTCTCTGGTCTTCCTAAAAAGTCTATTTCATCCCTACAACTTCTCCAGAACTCAGTGGCACGGGTTCTGACGAGGACCAGAGGGAGGGAATACATTACACCAGTTTTAAAATCGCTGTATTGGCTCCCCGTGAATTTCAGGATTAATTTAAGGTTCTTCTAGTTGTTTATAAATGTCTTAATGGTGTTGGTCCTTCTTTTTTTATCAAATCTGCTTTCAAATTATGAGCCCTCGCGGACCCTGATGTCCGGTACCGGCATTCTAGTTGCTCCTTAAGTCAGGCCTAAGCCTTACAGTGAGAACTCCACCATCATGGTCCTCGTCTGTTACCTTAGCTTTTAAATTATTTTTATCTATTCATTTATTTATATTCTAATCTATATATTTACTCATTCATTTTTATTTATCTATTTATTTATTTTTATCTATCTATTTATTTATTTTTATTTATCTATTTTACTATTCATTTTTATTTATCTATTTATTTATTTTTATTTCTATTCATCCATTTTATTATTCATTTTTATTTATCTATTTATTTATTAATGTACCCATTTTATTATTCATTTTTATTTATCTATTTTTGTTCTATTTATCTTTTTTAATATTCATTTTTATTTATCTATTTATTTATTTTGTCATTCAAATTTAGAATTATTTTGATTTAGTGATTGCATGAACTCTTTTATGTGTATTTTTTATTTATTTTTTGCTGCTTTTATTCGTTAGTTTTTGTTGTTTCATAGTTTCATTGTGTGTGCATGTATGTGACTGTGAGAATGAGACCAGTATCAGGTGTGTGTGTGTATATTTTTAACTGCTAGGTTATATTCTGTGTGTGAAGGCTTGCTTTATTTTAATGTTTAAACTGTTTTTATGTAAAACACTTTGTGTTGCTGTTTGCAAACTTTGCATGAAAAGTGCTTTATAAATAAATCTGATTTGATTTATATAGACACAGTTATGATAAATTGGGTAGATACAATCAATATGATTTGATTAGAATTTTATTGTGTCTTTATCCGTGACTGATATGACTTTGTCATGAGTTGTTTGTGCAAATAAAGCTGATTTAATAAGATTTTCCTTAACTAACAGGTTTCGAAGAGCACATTTAATTTCTTAGATTTATGCTTCGGTTTTGGATGCTAACGGCTGCTTATTGACTGATTTGGCAACTTTTTTTCCACCACAGACCATTAGCCAATCCAATGAAACGGAGAATAAAAGTGATTGATCCTGAACACTGAGGACACAAAATAAACTTTCAATTTTTGTCTTTTCAATTCTTCAAAAGCATCTTTCATCTTGACTCCACACTAGAAAATCCATTTAGTCACAGAAATGCCTACATTCACTTCTAAGTTGGCAGTTCGACAATGATTTGCTGTTTCATCTGTTGCTTCACTTCAGAACATCATCTCATTAAAATATCAGCTCAGTTACACAAACCCACACCTGTTAACTTCCACACCACATTGGGTGAAAAAAAACTTGCTTGAAACGAGCTCCATATTGTTCAGCTCTGATAAATAAAAAGGCTGCGAGGAATCAGGTGAGCAGCATCAAAGACCGACAGAGTCTCGAGTTAAACAGGAATGGCAGCTGAATGCATAAATAATCACCAGTTTGGTCCTGGTTTCCAGTTCAGCTTTTAATTTTAACGACATTCTCATGGTGAATTCCAGTCACACCACAAAGTACTCATGGAAAATGTTATATTGTTTTCCATATTTTTATTGTTAACTGAGGTTTGTTGTAAACATGTCATAGAAAATGTGTATTTGTATTTTGTAATGACCAGATAATAAAAAAGTCTGAATGTCCACACGTTTTAAAAAGAAAAAGAGAGTTGGAAGTCCAACATGCAGTAACATTTGCCAATTTTTTTTTCTTTAAGTTAAAATTGTTTCATTTAATGAAATATTAGCTAAATCTAGCAACAGAACAGTAATAAAAAAAATATTTATTTATTCATTTTTAGTTATCATTAAATGGTGCTGATATGTTACAAGACATTAAAAAATTATGTTAATTTCAAATACTTATATA
>JAPMNP010593736.1:0-17495 GCA_029874935.1 Atherina boyeri | reverse complement strand
CAGTGATATAAGTATTTGAAATGAACATGATTTCTTAATGTCTAGTGACATATCAGGGCCATTTTATAATTAATTTAAATACATTTCTTACATACTGTTCCTTTAATTCCTGCAAAAACTTTGGATATGAGCATGTAACATAAATATGTGGTGTTGTCAAACTGTCTAATGAAAATTAAAACAAATAGTTATTTTAACTATATGTTAAAGCATGCATTTACAGCCTTAAAAAGTTAAATAGTCAGAAGAAAATTAAAAAAAAGATAGACAAAGTTATTATGGGAACTCACAGATGGGCCAGTCTCTCCACTGCGACCACGAGGTCCAGGAGGTCCGATGGGGCCTGGCAGACCATTTGTGCCGTCCTTTCCAGCAGGGCCAACAGGTCCAGGTGGTCCCTACAGATGGAGATGTTGGATGTGATTAGATAATCCTTATTAATCCTAGAACTGGGGAAAGCAGCAAAGAGGCTAGCGCAAAAACAAAACAAATAACAAATCAAACATTATCAGAAACAAAGAGTCATGTCAAAAGCTTTTATTGTCATTGTATAATAATCATACAATGGAATTGGTAAATAAACCTCCAACATTTAAAAAATAAAATATTAATCGTTAAAAAAGTAAAAAATAATGAGTCCAAAAGTAAAAAGACAAAATAAAATTTAAAAAACTTCTAAAATGAAAAGTTGATATAAATATGAAATAAAAATATTTAGATTTAATTAGTTTACTAGTACACTGCTCTGATGTTGTATGGGTTGATTAGGAATTAATTTGTTTTCAATTACAAAAATGTTTTCTTATTTTTGATTATACCTTACATTTTTGGCAGTGTTTGTACTCACCCTTTGTCCAGAAGGTCCAGCAGGTCCGGTAGCACCCTGATCTCCAGCTTGACCCTAATACAAAGGAAGCACAGTGAACATCAGCCAGTTAAATATACTCCACTGAACCAGGGAAACAGAAAGGTGGATACATTTACAGTCAATATATTACTGCTTACCGGGGGTCCAGGGAGACCCTGCAAACCAGTGAAACCTCTGTGTCCCTTCTGTCCTCTCTCACCAGATTCTCCTGCCTCACCCTTGTCACCACGGGGTCCTTGGGGTCCCTGAGAACAAAGTTAAAACATCTTAGCTAACCCTTGTTTGCATACTGAAATGTGTAAATTTCAAATGCATGATTTCATTCTTGCAATGGCTAAAACCAATTCTGTGTTAAATTTTATTTATACAAACTAGAAGTCATTCTAAATTGTGCATTGAATTAAATTGAATAAACTGTATTTGTCCCATAATCTATGGTACATACAGGCATTCCTCTGGCTCCAGCTGGTCCTGAAGGTCCAGAAGGTCCTTGTGCTCCCTGAAAAACAAAATAAACAAAAGAGGTGATGAGAGGAAGGAACGTTGTGCCTAAGAAATTAAGTGTTGTTTTTAACTCACAATATTTACACATATTAAATATTGCCAGTGTACAGTGTGATATAAGGTTATAACATACAGACAGCTCGTTTTTAATTATGCTGTTGTTACATTTTCAAACAGATTAGATTTTATGTTATGTTATATTTTATTAAAAGCATATATCTGGTAGTAGGTATTTAGGAATTTTTAAAATAACGGCATCTTTCTTAAGCCAAATATTTATATTTTATATAACAAATAAAAAAAATTTTATCCCACGTTTTTTCCCATTTTTCCTACCTATCTACAGTCCTGGGCATTGCTCTCCCTCTGCCAACCCCAGGGGGCCCTGCACTGAAGCTCAAATTCTCCTTCTTAGCTTGAGGAGTGAGCAGGGTTTCCCCAGCTGGACGTAGCGCATGGAAGGATCACGTTATACCAGCTGGATCCCCCCACCTCTCGGCCGCCCCGGCCGGCCAGGGGGAGGCAGTGTACAGCCCAGGACTGGTGAATGTTTTTATAAGAGTAGCTCACATGAGCTTCCCAAAGGAATACGGGGAGATCATGCAAACTCCACACAGAAAAGGTCCTTTCGCCAACCCCACCCAGGGTGTGGGTGCTGATGATGCGGAGGAACGAACACACCCTCAGCACCCACAGCGTGAATCCAACCCAGGACTTTCTAGCTGTGAGGTGAGCTGTGCTACCAGCTGCGCCACTGTGCCCCCATAGGTAATAATCTTAAATAAGATGTGCTTAATGAACATTATCCTCATAATACAGAGCTATTACACATTTAAATTTTTCTCTCAGACGATAGGTCAGACAGGGGTGAAACACTTGAGACATCATATATAATCAGGCAATATGCAAATATCAGTGGGCAAAAATATGCCTTGTATAAATCTTATAAGAAGAAAAAAAATTCAATCATTAGTTTTTTTTTCTATAACATCTGTGAATAAAAAGGTCATGTTTGCTTGTGTTGGAGTCACAACTCACAGGTTCTCCTCTGTCTCCCTGCTTGCCAGTGGGGCCCACAGGGCCAGAAGATCCTGGAGCACCTGGAGCACCAGGGGCACCTGCAGGACCAGTGCTACCACGATCACCCTGAAACAAGGATAGCATAAAAGGAAAGACATGAGAACAGGATCCCTGTTCTGTATCGACAAAGGAGTAAAACAACTGGTATATACTACAAATTACAATCAAAGCATGGACTCAAAGAAAGGGAAAGCAACATTACTCCAACAATGACTAAAAAGAAAAATCATATCTCTTTATTGCAGCACACTGAAGTTAAATCTGGTTCTGACTGTTGAAATTGGGAGCCTTTCCAGGAATTTACCCATTTTGCAGTTACACTGCAGTTAAATGTTGCCATGTTGCCAGAAAATGTGTCATACAAAGTCCACAACACAATGTTTTAAAACTGACTATTCACAGAACATGGTAAGTAATTACAGCAGCATCACACAAAACAGTAGCCTGTAAAATTTGTGTTTCTCACCTTGATTCCAGTAGAACCATCTCTACCAGGAGGTCCATCAGATCCAGGGTTGCCCTGTCAAGCAACAGCACAACATCAAGTGTTAATAGTTTCAACCTCTACTGAACCAGATGTCATACTGCATGCAGATTATCTGCATAATGAACTCAGCTACAACAAGACACATTACTAACATGGTGAAAATACAATGCAAATGTATATGTGATGCAAATAGTGGTTTTATTTAATGGACAGTTAGGAGCCACTCAATGACTCTGATCACATGTGCTGTGGGTCAGCCTTTTTCTGACCTCTCTGCCAGGTTCTCCTGCTGGTCCAGTGAGTCCAGGGGGTCCAACAGGTCCAGGGGGCCCACGATCTCCAGCGCCACCTGCAGCTCCCTGCTTTCCTGGCTCCCCCTGAGAGGAAAAAAATGGCTTGGTTAACATATTTGCAGCTATTGCATGCGGGTACAAAGAGTCTTTAAGTGGAAGTGACGATTTTTAGGAAAGACCTTTTTGTATTATACAGAAACTTAACAGTAGTAGTATTCAAAAACTAGGGTTTTTTGGTAGGTATGTCCCCATTCTGAAAATGGCAAGTTTTATGTCAAAACACTTCCTTGTCATTGCAGTCTTAATCTTAAAATTTCAACTTTTGGTCCAAAATCAAGGTTTGAAAACCACCTTTTATCAGGGTTGAACACATACACTGTTTCATGTTTATTTAAATGTTTGACATTCTGACCTCAAACTGAGAAAAGATTGAATTGGATATGTTTTCTTCAAGTAACAGTCATTCACAGCTCGGGGACGGATGTGCTCATCCATTCAGTTAAAGAGTTTAACCATCAATCATCAAACCGGAAGACAACAAGTGATATGAAAACCACCAATTGATTAGGTTCTATTTGATACTTCATATTGTAATTGAAAAGGAAAAAAACAAATTGGGTCTTGTATGTATTGGACAATTATCAAAGCTCGAATGAGATATAAAGAAATGTAAGGAACATGACAAAAACGGATTTTGCAGCTTAGTCTGATATTAAAAGCATATTCCTTGGTGAGTTTGGCATCACTGCAGATTTCTTGGCATGTCCTCCATGCATACCGATGAATAATTAATGGTGAGGGCATACCAACTGAGATGTTGTACTGCAAGTAGAGGACGTTGCTCATGTCTCATATTAAGTAGTTTGAGATGTGATGTAATGCTGAACATTAAATGGAATTACAATGAAAAAAGTCCTGGTTCATCTGAGATTTGTTCTGACTGATCAAGTTAGGGCACTGCAGGATGTCAGTCCACAGTCTGTCTGCTGGTTTTCTACATTCACTTTACTGAGTGACAAAACTGTCAGCATCATGCTCATATGGCATTTCATGAATATTTATCACTGGCCATGACTACAGGGTTGGGAGTATTTTAACTTTGTGAAGGTGATGTGAAGGTTGTGTGTCATAATTACTAAACGTGACCATGGAGACACTGCTGAAGGAGCCACTGCAAAATAAACCGTTTCTGAAACCTTTGTATAAGTGATAGGTCTGTTGGTTGACTTTGTTCAAACATTTTAAGAAACACAAAACATTGTTTGTGACAATCAGGACAAAATCAAGACATTTACAAGATTTGTAAAATCAAGAAAAGCAATGAGTTAGTAGATAACCGCTCTTATCTGTCCTATGCGTGCCAGGTTAAAGACGGTAAAGTTAATGTTTAAGGTGTTATAGAAGATGTTTCTTATAATAATTTTTGCAATATTCTATTAAATTGGGTTCACTGCCCCATAAGGTATGATTGATTAAAAGCTTTAAAAATATGAATATTATTATACATCAGCTGAGAAAGTAATGGGACTTTAAAAAACATCAGACTATCATTTCTGCTCTCATCATGTGTTTTATTTGTCTATTGGCCTGTCAATTACTTACACTACGGAAGTAGCGTGCATGCAGGTCTTATAGTCTTGCGCATGCACTTTAGTCAAAAACTCACTGTCTATGCTTTCTTAATTGCCATGAACATCTTCTATACCGCCATTGTACCGATTTTTAAAAATCTTTATTTTCTACCCTCCCCACATGAAATGCCTTTGTTAGCGTAATACAATTAGCAAAATAGAATCTGAAAGCAATTTTGGTTGAAAATGTATAATATTAATGAACATGATCTTTCATTTTAAAGATATGGCGGAGGATATTTTTCTTTTGGGTGGATCATCCTAGACTATTGGTCTAGATTATTGTCCATCATTTTGGTGATATTTTTACGTAAGGCTGTCGTACGTGCTCAGATAAGGCTAGATCATAGTAGTTTTTTTTGTCCGTTTGGAGGTGATGAGAAACTTACGTAATTTCTTCCCACATGCATAGTTTCCTCCATTTTGTGTAAATTTGGACTCCTACCTAAATTCTATACAATATTTATCCACTAGATGACAAACTTAATAAGGTTGTCATGTTGGCAATCAAATAATAATAATTACGCTTAGCATCCATAACCCCTCACTCCCCACTTTTCCGCTAGTTTGAAGTTTCCTTGTTTACTTGCTTTTCTACCCACAGCGATGCATGATGTCACTTCTGCTAAAATAAAAAGGGACCAGATGAAAAAGAAATCTTCCTCACTACTCCCCCCAAAAGTCGCTATGGGTATTTCTTTGCTATATTTCTTTGGTATTAGTTTATCCGTCCATTTTACTGATCTCCGCAAACCGACGGACAAGACTGGTCCGACATAAAGCATGTGAAGGACGGATGAAAGCTATCTGCTATCCGCTATCTGCTGTCTGCGTCAGTTATGTAGGACTATGAATGATACTATTCGCTTTCTGTGCACTTTCAGGTGTTTATGTGTAGTACGCTACGCCTTCATCCATTCTATCACGCAGTTCTAACTGGGTCCTTTGAAAATGGCTGAGAGTTGCAAGAGAAAAAGTGTCTTCGAAGTGTCTGAGAAGAAGAGAAATGCCTCAGAAGAGAAAAACAAGACCAGAGGTTTTTTTAGGAGATTATTTCTCACGATAGTATGTGCTGAAAGCACAGGTTGGGCTCCCCACTGATGCCTCAGACGTTTCTACTCGACAGATAGGCTAAAGTTCGGCATACTATTTGGAGAAATGCCAACACCTATATTGTAACTTTCCAGGGAAGATTGTCCTCCTGTGAGATTGAAGATTTGTTTATTTACTTCGTAATTTGCAACCAAGCAACCGTTTTATCTTTGCGTCCCAGACCCCCCTCCCCATTGCCAACAGCAACGTGTAAACAGAAAGTGCTCGAGGATAACTGGGGCTTGGAGAAGGTGGTTCTTTCCTGAAATTCGAAAAAAAATCCTCCGCCATACCTTTAAGTGATTTTCATTTCGTGCCCGGTGGATGTTTGCATTTGAAACATACAATTTAATGTCTGCACTTCTCAGTAAGAGAAACTATAATAAGATGCTAATTTCACTGAAACCGTGACTGAAAGGCCCCTTCAGTTACGTGAAAGAAAATGTTTGTCTATATTAGCTGTTAGTTATGGCAGCCAAGAGCGGCCATGCACACATGTTTTTTTAAACGGCGTGTTTGCGTGATCATAGCAAAACAACGGGTTTATTATTATTGTTATCTTGAGAAAACAAACTTTTTTTTTTATGATGATAAATCAATGAAAAAAAATTGTCCTGCATGGTTGCTCTCTACCTCTGTAGTCAGTCAAATTTTGTTGGAAAAGATTAGCAAATCATATTTTCTACATATATGTGGGCAGATACTGTCAACACAATAACAGAACAAGTGTAAAAAAAAGAAATACAGTTATAAAATTTTATGGATGAGTAAAAGAGTTTGAATTTGAGGATTTGTTATAGGTCTCTAGGGAAGTCTAAGTTTTTACTTAAGGTTACTTAATGTCAATGGCCTGACTTGTCATAGGTGTTTTGATGGCGTGAGCAGGAGCGAGTCAATATTAAGTGGCTTGTCATACTGGTATGGCTAACAGGTGTAGTGTTTTTCGACAAAAAAGCTTCAAACTCAGACATTTAAAAAGCTAAAACACAGGAAGTTGACATATTATCAGAAGTCTGACTAGCCAACTTTTTTTTTTTAATTAGTATTTAATTAATTGATATAAGTTATTGCTACATTACAATGTCTTTTGGATCGGTACAAACAAGCAAATTGAGGATGCTACCTGAGGCTACCAGAAATAGCAAGGAGCATATTCATATAAAGACTAATGAATTAATCAATTAATTGAAAAAACAATTGCCGGATTAATAAATTTGCATTTTTAATTACTTGAATGAGAGAGCATTATTACTTACAGAGGGTCCAGGAAGACCAGGGAAGCCTCTTTCACCTCGCTGTCCAGGCAGACCAACAATACCACGCTGACCAGCCAATCCTTGAGGACCTGAGGGACCAGGGGGACCCTGATAAGACAAAATAACCGAAAACATAATTAACCAGTGGAAATCATAGATTTTTTGATACAGCTGTTTTTTAAACTATTTGAAAAAAGAACAAAAGTGCCTTGTTATGGAGTCGTTATGGGGTGTATCTTATCTGTCATTTGCTACGCCCTAGATTTTGTTCAATGGGGTAGTTGCAAATTTCATCTCTCTATCATCTCTGTCTATGTCATCCTGACCTCCACAGCCAACTCTATTACAATGTCCAGCAGTTCCCTGAAGACATGTTCACAATCAACTCCTTACTCTATGTGAGAGCCGAGAACGCACCTTTCAGTAGAGAATGATTTGATGTTCTAATACACAAGTCAAGATCTCATATAAAGATATCTAAAGGAGGGAAAGGTCTTGACACAGCACCTATTTAGACGGTTGAGTAGGCTATCATTTTTGGTACTGGATGTCATCATCCTGACGAGAATCCTCATTTGTTTATAAAAGATGCATGTGTGCAGCTGTGAGCAAAGAGAAGGTAAAAGACTGGGGTCCAATCATGAGGCTGTCACAAGAGTGCACTGCCCTGTACTGTCATATGTCTTTGTGTACCATTACAGTCAGTGATGGACACTGACAGCTTTGAGTATTAATGGTGAATATGTCCATTACTGATAAAATTGGCTGTCTGGGCTGACAGAGCCACATATAAGAAACCAGAAATGTGGAATACAACCACATGTAATCAGTTTCGATTGTCTAGAGTGGCTTTTTAGAACGGCTAAAAAAGCACACACTTGCATCAGCATGATGATGCTAGATAAACCAGAGTGGCATTTCATGCGTTACAATAACTATCCACACAACACTCAAGCCTGTGACTAGAGTGTTATTTGGAGGAGTAATAAAAAGAAAAAAAACTCACAGGAGGACCATCCTCTCCAGGGTCTCCTTTCTCTCCAGAAGTCCCAGCAGGACCACGGAGTCCAGCATCCCCCTGCCTGCCTGGTGGTCCACCATCTCCTCTCACTCCCTTGGGTCCATCTTTACCAGGAGGGCCAGCAGGACCAGAGGGTCCAGGATTACCCTGAGGAGATGAGGAGTACACAGCACACATTATATAGAATGTCTGAAAATACTGTTACATATCATACATCGAATTAAAAAGATATCTGTGTGTGAAGGGACTAATTCATAGAGGTCAATTTTTTCAATAACCCTTGTAGCTCTAAATAACTTTGTATTGTACACTTTATGTATATTAACAGCGTTGCATGATTGGGATTTTGATATGTTGCACCTGTTTATAGAAAGTTTATAAAAATATTCCAAACAACCTCCTTTTGTGGCTGGCAAACTATTCTGTAAATGAATGGTTCTTAGAGCAGCTAGAGAAAGTGCTTTAAAGTTTGTTTCTATAAGACAACAAGTCAGATGGTATGTAGAAAAAAATCCTGCAACTTTTCTGCAGCACCTTCAAATAAATAGGATATTCTTCTTCTTTCCCCCATGGTTTTCTCCATATTGGGCAGACACTATCTATATTTGTTTTTTTGGTTACAATACAATTGGTATATTTTAACGTGTGTACTCTAAATGTAAGGTTTGTGGTTAAATTATCAGGAAAATGAGCTTACGTTGGGACCAGGAGGTCCAACTCGACCAGCAGCTCCAGGGAAACCAGTGGCACCCTAACGGAGAAAGAATAATTCAGGCTAAGTAAACAATTCCCAACAATAGTTCTTGTATGTGCTACTATCAACAGTAAATACTAAACAAACTTTAAACGAGCAACTTACAGGAGGACCCTGAGCACCACGAGCACCTTTAGGTCCAGAAACACCTGTAGGACCCTGTAATAGAAATAAATTCTGTGTTACAGTCTCACATTTGTTTTCTGTTTCATGTGTAGATGTTTCTATAATGCTTGATGTGACACAATCACTGACAAAAACACTCTGACCTGATGTCAACTCTCTGAAAGAGCAGCGAAGAAAAAACAAAGGAATTTTCTGAAGATTTATGTTTTTAATTTTTTTCAGGAATAACTTTAAGTTGCTTAATAAGTTGCAAATAGCACTCCTTTGGTTTAAACAATCATAATTCTGCGTTTATGAAAAGCAATGACATGCAGCTAAGAAGTGTATAATGACACTCACTGCAGGTCCAGGGGCACCAGATGGCCCTTGGGGTCCTGGGGCACCAGCATCTCCCTTTTGTCCTGATTCTCCCTGCTCTCCCTTGGTTCCAGGCTGACCATCAGCACCCTGAAAGGGGTTAAAAAAAAAGAAAAGAAAGGAAAAAAAGAGAAGAAAGACACAAGTAGGTTTGTTTACTTGTCATGATTAGAGCCACTAAGACTTTACTGAGTGGAAAACATGTAATAAGAGGATTCTATTGAGCTCAACTGTAAGAGAAATTGAGTAAAACTATAGACTGGAAGTCAGAATATCAAAATCTGCAGCTCTGGTTGTGTCTTTGCAGTGCTTGAGGAGTGCTCTTTTAAGTAAATAAGTAAGTACATTTTGATTTAAAAAAGAACACCCTTCAAAATAAAAACCACAAAGTGCTTCACAGAGAAATACAAGAAACACAAATTGAAAAAAAAAACAACTATATTTCAACTTCAGTCTTTAACCACCAGACCCTGATCACATGACATCAGCGACCTGCTGGGGACATATGGCTGCAAAGGTTTTCTGTAAAAAGATGGTGCTTGGCCATGCCATGCCCAATGAGTTGAAACTAAATTTTTCAACTTTACTCTGTTTTTGTGTCAGGGCTGAGTGCAGATGAATCAACAATGGGGTGACATATCAATACTTTGTTAGGAGCCTTGTATCGGCTTTCTGTACAACTTGTAGATGGTCCAATGATTAATTTACTCAGACAAGTGAAAAACAAATTACAGTAATCTAGCCGTGGTGAAATAAAAGCATGCATGATCCTTTCCATCTCAGAGCATGACACAATGGAACTCAGCTTGGCAATATTTCTTGAATAATAAAAACAAGAGCAAATCAGTAATTTTACATCAGCATCCAGACTACCCATGCTATCTTCGACCGAAATCTATCAGGGGCACAGACAAGGACTTCAGTGTTTTAATCAGTTTTATGATGAAAGATAGTTTTGTTCTAATGGGCTGCATGATATCCAGAGAACATGATATTATTGAATCTTGCAGTTATGATATGACTTGTGATTGATAAATAAATATTTCAGTATGTGGTGCAGATCTCAGGTTTATTAATGAGGGTTGCATTTTTCCTCTGACTCCTCAAGTCAGACAGTCTTTGTGATATTGATTTTGCACAGGTTGATGCTGCTATCACAATAATCTTTCAATGTTTTGTACAGCCCTAATGGGTTATAAATTCTTATCAAGTCAAGTCATTCCTTTTAAAGCTATTCCCTTTGAGTGTTGTAACTACACCCTTATTCTGTGATTGTTACTTGTAGGCAAAGGGGTTGACGTAATATACTATCGGCTTGCCTTAAAGTGTCAGAAAGGGATATTCACCACACAGCCAAGGAAATATAATTCAAAAAGGATAAAACCTAAGTGCAGAAGGAGATATGTGTTATTGTCCTTGATAGGCAATTTCCCTGAAACTGTGGCAGCTATGGCAGCAAGACTAGAAAAAACTAAAGAAAAATAAAACACTAAATATTAGCTGCTGATGATTTAGTTAGCATTCATGTCAGTTGTCAGCAGTGAATAGCTGAGATATTAGGGTCTGTAGACCTTGAACAAAAATTACTTACACCCATTATTGTTATTATGTTATTAGCTCTGACAGAAAATCTATGATTAATCATAATGGAATCTGGGGGGGGGGTTAGAAAGATTGTGTTGTCACAAATCTATTGATCAAATCTTTAAGGAAGGATGTGGTGTATGAAAAAATTGATGTCTCTGGAGTATTCTGGAAAAAAGCAAATGAATGGAAGATATCAAGATTTCACACACCAATACATTTCATCCTTATTCATACATAAGTAACTCTAGGGAAATAGATATGACTACCGTACATCCAAGTGTGTCCAAGTGATAGGACCAATAAAAAGGGAAATGTTTCAGATATGATTGTAATCTGGCAGTTTATGACTTTTTTTTAAAGAAAGAACTGCATAAATCACAAAGCAGGATTTAATGGCAAATAAATATGATTGTATATCTTCTGTGCTTTAAGTAAAGTGCTTTAATTAATGTTACTTATCTTAGATGACTAAGCTTTAATGCACAAAATTCATCTCCCTGTTGGGGGATACTCCTCTGAGCTCATTGAAACTATCCCAATTGGGAAACTTAAAACTGGGAAAACTGTCAAGGCAGATGGCAAACCTTTCTGAGCCTGATTTTGTTTTTCCTTCCTGTTAAAATGTTGTTTTTTTCCCCGTTACACTTTCGCCCACCGCCTCCTGCAAGATGGGGGATTGATTCAATGCAATCCACTGTTTTCTTTAGCTAAGAGATTATTTCTATGAATTCACTTTATGAACTCAGTTATTATAAATTGGACTAATGTGGATGATATAATGGATATATATTTTTAATTGGATAATAATTTGACTTCAATTAATTGGATTGTGTCTGTAAAACTTGCCTTGACATGACTTTTTTGTGTATTGGTGGTGGACAAATAAAGCTTTGGTACATCCTAACATTTTTAAAATTGTTATTATGAATATTCATGGTGGGAGAGAAACCCAGAAAGTGATCTAAAGCTGGTTTATAGATCAAAATGTTTTGTATCTACTATCATGCAGTCTGAGTCTCTGAAGTTATGTTCTTTAGATTTTTGCAGTGGTGGGGTAAGAAATCATAGTGTTTTTTTATCATACTTACAGGAGGTCCAGCAAAACCAGCAGGTCCTGGAGGTCCCGTCTCTCCTCTGTCACCCTAAAAGACAAAAAAAGAGATGACACAAAAATCAAAGCCTAAAATCACATAAAACAACAGTTTTATTTTTTTTTAGGGCTCTAGTGGCCTTTTTATGAAAGTGCCCTCAGAGAGAGCAGAGGATGACATGCAACAAAGGGTCCCAGGCCGGGAATTGAACCTGGACCGGCTGCAAGCGAGGATCTATGGCCTCTGCACATGGGGCGGGCGCCCAACCCGCTGTGCCATGCACCGCCCCAACAGAACAGTTTTAAACAATGTATTTAAGGGAAAAGTGAATAGTGTTAAAGAATGAGGTGGATATGTGAATTACTTATCTATGTGGACTTTTTTGGAGGCCAAATTATGTGAATTTCTCAAAGACAGATACATCTCTTATCGTAAGGAGATACCAGTTCCACTGTAAAACTTACAGGAGCACCGCGAACACCAGCAGCTCCAGAGGGGCCAGCGGGACCAGATTCACCCTGCATGAAAAGACAACAACAGCATCAGCAATATGTCAAGGTCTAAACCGCTGCTTTACATACACTGACAATGAAAGACTTGGCCATGATGCGCTAATCTACTGATAGATTCTTGTCTTGAGGGTGTATCCACTAAGTAACACTAACCTTCTCACCATTAGGACCGGAAGGACCAGGAGGACCAATGGGACCAGTTAGACCCTGCAAAAGGAAGCAAGAAATTTGAACCATGATGAGAGTGAGTATTTTGTACTTTGCTTTGATTCCTGAAAAAAGTAAGAATCCCATATTTAAGGATAAATAAACTTCAAACTGATTCAAACAGATATGTCTGCTTTAGTACTGCCTATTCTCACTCACTCTGGCACCATCTTTGCCTGAAGCACCTTCAGGACCTTTCTCTCCAATGTCACCCTATAAGGAGAGAAAAACAAAGTCATCACATTTAAAAATGAAATATTCTTTTGAAGAATTAGTTTGCTTTGTGGCTTACCCTGTCTCCTTTGGGTCCAGGAATGCCAGCAGCTCCTCGCTCTCCAGGCATACCCTGTAGTCCTGGCGGTCCCTGAGCCCCAGAACCACCAGCAGGTCCAATAGCACCCTATTATAGATCAGAGATTAAAAGACAAAGATTAAAGCAATGACTACAGAGAGCTGAAAATGAGGCAGAAAGGTATTTCAGATTACTTTGCATGTAGGTGCCTGTATAGAAATGGTTTCAAACTAGATTTTTCCCAGACAGAAAAGCATATTTGGCCTAAATGTCAACTATAACTAGGCTATGAGTATTTAAAGTGGCCCATATTAGGTCCAAATGTGTCTGCTATCTGGGTTGTAACCATATATTTTTTTCTGTCACATAGTATGATATATACAAACACAAAGACATAACACAAAAATATACAAAGTCAAAGCGCAACTGCTTATATTGAATATTGCATTCAGGGTTATCAGAGGAATCAAATAATAAAAGAGAATGATTAGAATAAATAATTCCCATCTTTTTTGCTGTTCTTATTACAGAATAATTAAAAAAACAACAACTAATTAGTAGATCAGTTTTAGATATGTAAAACATCTCCAGCTCTATGTGCTCCTTTTCACTGTAGTTGTACTTTATCAAAAAAAGAGAAGGGATCTTCATCAGGACAGAATCTATTCCACAGATCAAAACCAAACAAATGAAAGCAAATGCACTCTTTGATTTTTTAAAAACTAATTCCACCAGGTCCACTCCCAGCCAAAACTTATGAGGCTTATCAGCAGTGCCTGCTGCTGCAGCAACAGCAATACAAATAAAATATCTGCTTCCAATCTCCAGTCATTAAGGGAAACAGCAGGACTCACACAAGTGCAATTTTTTGGATGTGTGTACTTTGAAACCGGTGTTTAATCTGAATCAAAGAGACAGATCACTGATGTACAGCAGAAACGTGACATGAGCAACAAATTGCTCTGCAGCTTTCTGTTTTTCCCCAGCATACAGACTGTTGTCTCACACCCCCCTCCCTTTATCACCATCACATTCATGTCAGCGTCATAATCCTCATCCTCTCTATCCGCTCTTGTCTGACCTTATGGGAAGAAAATCTATACACTGGGATTAAAATCTGAGCAGATAACAAACCAAAAATGCGGACTGCCGCTGCTCTGAGCTCTTCCTTTACTCACAGAGCAGCAGTGACAAATAGCCATATCTGGAACTTACTGATGCACTTCCAGTGAGGCTCTAGCTCGACTGGAAGTACATCAAGGTACCAGTAGGAAAGGAAAAAAAACAACATATTTTCAAAATATGAGTAGGATCTAAATGTACTTAAAAAATTGCAGAGAAAAACAAGGCAAGGTATGGGGGAAAACAGAACAATGATCCAAAACTGAACTGATCCAGGTTTGACTCTGGCAGCTGGTGGCACTCGAACCTTTAAATCGGTTCTACCCCACCTTTTTCTAGTTTGTGGCAAAAAGGCTTTACTTATGGTCCTTTTTTTAGTCTAATCTGAATTATTCTCTCCATCATCAAAAAGAATGTCAGAAAAATAAAAAGGAATTTCTGAATGAGAAATACAATTGCTGCATCTAATTATCTCATGACCACAAGCTCAAATCTGGGAAGGGCCATAAGATAGGGTGTTCATCATCAAAAGAACTGAACTGAGCTCCTGTTTCATGATACAAATCTAATAGACTGTCATCTACTGACCACTGAAAGGAGAGACGTCAGGACCAACAATAAAACCCCAAATCTAAATAACATAACTAAAAAAAACCTGAGGTAACAACAATTCAGTTCTCTGCTTAGACTGCTCTGTTTCTGATGTTGATAAGAATACAAATAATGTGGAAAAAGTAGTCCGGAAAAATATTTTCCAGGCATATGAGCACACTTCTGGGAGCAATGTTTTAAAATTTCAAAACCATCCTCTGGTTGCTGGTCTCACCTTGGGGCCATCAGTTCCAGGAGTTCCAGGAAGACCTCTGGGTCCCTGCAGACCCTGAGGGCCAGCAGCTCCTCTCTCTCCAGGGAAACCACGCTCTCCCTGAGAAGTAGTCCAGCAAGAATTAGCAGCATGTCTGATAATCAGTTGAACAGATTACAGTGAAATGAAATGAAGGCTGAGAACTTACTCTGGGTCCAGTGGCACCAGCAGGCCCACCCTCTCCAGGAACACCCTAAAAAGACAAACAGAGAAGTTAGGACAATATCATGTTGAATATAATAAGTGATTGCTACTACATATAAAGTCAGCTATTTTTGTGACTGACTTACAGCAATGCAAAAACCAAATCAAAATCAGCAGCAAGACATACATGATTACAAGATGTGTAAAAAGATCTTGCTTTACATAATCTTACTGTAATATAATATTGTCACCTTCATAAAGAAATGATAATTGGTTGATCATTTTCAGCTCTTTCTTGGTAATATGCATTAATGACACAAGACTGAATATGTTCTCATGAGTGCTCATTGTGTAACTCAATTTGGGACACAGCTATGGAATGAAATAAGATAAATACAAATACTGTTGACGTTAGGAGGAAAATTGATCATTATAGCGTGATAATGCACACCGTTAAGCCTTGCAGTGTTTCACCAAAGTATTATAAAAGAAAACTACTTTTTTCTTGCACTTTCAAGCTAGATCTCATCCAAAAGTGTACTAACCTGGTCTCCAGGTTTGCCTCCTTCACCAGGAGGGCCAGGAGGTCCAGGAAGACCCTGTTTACACAAAGGAAAAAGAGAAAGTCGGTAACACAAATCACTGAGGGCACAGAGCTGAAAATAGTGGACTTCAAACTGCAAAATGATCACGTTTAAATGAAAAACATTTTTGTGTTTATAACAACACTTGTAATTTATATATTTACAACATATGCAGGACATAGCATGGAAATATTAATGTTTCACTTTATTGGACAACTATATATCTTTATTTTCTGTAACATCACAGACATGTAGTATGACCTCAGGAAGTTCATAGTGGCCTGCTCCTGCTTTTCAGTGACATTTTAGTACATGCACAAAGAAATGTAAGTTTGCAAAAATACTTGTCCTAACTTAGGATATCAACTGCTATCAGAGAGCCTGGTCTACATCTGATAAAATTAGTGACGTCTTTAGTAGACTACATACTTTCATGCTTCAGATAATTCTACATTTATTTTGTTTTTCATTTCAACTGAAATAACAGTTAAGGTAAGAGCAAAAAGACTCACCTGGAAGCCTGAGGGTCCAGGCTGTCCTTGTTCCCCTCTCTCTCCAGCAGAACCCTAAACAGATGACCCACAATTTCTAATTGTTACATTCTGTTATCATGGATATTTAAAAAAATACAGTGGGAAAATTGTGCAAAATGCTACATTTATGCTGCTCTGATATTTGCACTGTGATAAAATGGACTTTGCTTTTTTAGTGCACTGAAATACAAACATCCAAACAGGCTGGGTGGGGATCTGTGAGTCAGTTACGGCAACTAATAATGATTAGACAAAAGAGGCAAGGACCTTTCCCCCAGAAATAGCTTTCATAGAAGCAGTCTGGGAAATGAGATATTGAAAGGGGCATCTAAGTGCAGACTTGGAGAAAGAAGAGATAACATCAGTGTTGATGCAATATAGAGTTCGATATGGTTCTTGGAAATACACACAGCAGGGCCAGGGGGTCCAGCAGGGCCGGTTTCTCCATCTTTGCCGGGCAGACCCTGAGGAGAGGGGACGGATAAATATCAAAAGTTAAGATTTATTGCTAAAGCCCAATCAAAATCCTTTTGGAAGATTAAAATGTGTTACTTAAAGCACAGGAAGAAGTCACTTACTCTCAGACCAGGAGCTCCAGCCAGTCCTTTCTCACCACCCTTGCCAGGCTCACCCTAATAACAACAGAAGTAAAATGCAGCTGTCAGTCAAATTGCCACTGCTGCTCCTCTTGATGCCACACCTAATTTTAGAGTAGAGAAGGTTAATGTGCATCAGCACATTAAAAGGTATAAAGGTGCTTAGCAGCACGCCAGATGATGCAAGTCAGGTGCATTGTGTCTTGTTGATTCAGGAGTGTAATCTTAACATTGGCAAATAAAACATTGAAAAAATTGAAATGTTAAACAGAAGAACATTTTTACCACAGAGGACAATTTAAATTTTAAAATAATTTCCATTACTTACAGTTGCTCCCTTGGGTCCAGGGAATCCCATGACACCAGGCTGTCCACGGGCTCCCTGAGGGCCGGGGGGTCCTGGTCGGCCATCCTCACCAGCAGCTCCCTGTTATATAATAAATTCATCTGAGTTAAAAACAACAAATAATGACAAAAATGTTACAGAATCCAA
>JAPMNP010593714.1:0-12316 GCA_029874935.1 Atherina boyeri | reverse complement strand
ATTTAATCAAATTAAATTAAATTGAATTAATTTGATTTAAATTGAATTCAATCAGATCAGATTGAATTAAATTAAATTAAATTAAATTAAATTAAATTAAATTAAATTAAATTGTTCTTCCCAAAGTTACAAATGATTCATTTAGACTTGTGAAAGGTATTTTAATCTCAATGTTTAAGCAGTTTTGAAAAGCCCACACTTTTTAAAGAAATTATCAAGCAAAACCTTTATTATCCCTGACATTTATGCCCCGCAGGTTGGCATTAGAGGTCACCCCATTTAAGATCAATCAATTTATGAAATGTATTTTTTAATCTAAATCTAAAGAAGACTTTAAAAATCATCAGGAAAAAAGGGTTACTATATCAGCACCTAAATGTTTATTTTTCTGTACGTCTATTTTTTACTGCACCATTTTATTGCTCATTGTAATAAGTGTTGTAGAGTTGTCCTGGCCTTGTTTGTACTTTAGGTGCAGATAAAATGTTAATGAGTCTGACAGAAGGAGAGTTGAGTGTTTGCATGAGCAATGAGATGGGAAAGAATTAATGGAGATTGTTTAAATTGAGTGCACTTTGTCCAATTTAAGTAAAAAGTTATCAAGTAGTCTACAAAGTACAAAGAGCCACATCAGTCTCTCATTATCAGCTGCTTTTTATTTTTCTTCTTCTGATTTCCCACATGGACATCAACAGTCACGTGACAAAAAAAGTATCTTCAGCATCACATGTGCTGGTTCACCCTGATGCATGTATCACAAGATATTAGATTAAAAAGGCCCAGGCGGATTAATGCTATTTTTCAGTACAGAGGTAGCTCACTGTAATGAAGAGATTATCATCCATCTTAAATATTTCCAATATCATGAAATACCATTATAGAAATACACTGTACGCATGCAGGACAATCTGTGCCTTTCATAAAGAGTAGTGTTATATGCGCACATTACTTGGTCTGACCTCTTTATATACAGTCTGTGGATCTGACAAGCAATATTTGGCATATTTGGACAAGAAGAAATAAAAGGCCAGTGCAAGATGACTTAATGGATGAGTAAGTATGTCTGTTTGTATAGCACATTATGTAGTGCCACAAGGCAGGCCTATGATTATAAATAAGTCTATTTCCATGCTCGCATATTGTAAATATGAATTCATATTCAACTTTTATAGGCTCACACTGTTTCTTCAAAACCATTAACATAACTTTAAAAGGATGAACACATATTTTGAAGTCAACAGAAGGGTTTGAAGGAGCTAATTAATGTGTCTCCTGCTGTCAGTGAAAAGATTGTTTTTGTCACCTTAAGAAATATCATTATATTGTCAATTTAATAGCTGCAGCTGGTGTTCACACACACAGTCACTTTCTATTTTTCTTATCCAACATGCAATCCAGCTGATAACCTGTTTGTGGAGCTGACACATGATCACTGACAGTGATTGCAGCTCACCCTCCCCCACATGGAACAGGTTTCCTTTTCAGTGCAGAAACTGCCACATGTCATCGCTCCACGGCAACATTGTTAAGCAGCACATTTTCCCACACGTACGGTGCGTAATACTTGATTGACATGTGAGCATCTCAGACATATGTGTGGCAGATTAACGGTTGAAGAGCAATTTTTTTGTCATTCAATCACAGATGGTGCAACTTTAAGTCTGGGAGGCTTTATCTGAGCACAACAGCTAATCTTAACATCTCTAAGATCCTCTCCTGCTGAGTTGCTTCAGGAGCAGATGCAAATTCATCTTTTCATTTATTCAATCTACATCAGTGGAGCTCATGTTTGACCAAGTAACATCACACTCCCAGCTAAATGCTGATGCAAATTCATTAACTCATTATTTCCTTAAACCACAACTGACCTGGATGCTTTTCCCCTTGACTTTGTTGAAGGCATGTAATAGGGCATCAGAGTCATCAACTCCTTAAAACAGGACATTTATTTTTGCTGGCACAAGGGGTCGCTGTCACCACATGTTTTATTTCAGATTGTTCAAGGCTATGCAGTGAAAAGCATCCACTTTCCCAGTGTGGCCAGTGTCTGCTCAATGCAAAACGAGCCAAGTGTGAACAATAAGTATGAAACGACCACATAATGAGAGGTATTCCTGTCCTTCCTCTGCAGTCTGTTGACTGCATTTTATTTCAGGCCCATTTTTTTAAAAACACATTTATCCTGATGTTGACTTCTCCCTGGCCTGCATCATCTCATGGCATTGTGTATCAAGACACCAAAAGGTGTCAAATGTTTGTCCACATAAATGTGCCAACATCACACTTCAGCTGTCAGCGAAATTAAGCCACCAGCAAGCAACAAAAAAGTCCTAATTATCAAAGACTGTTCATTTCTGCAATTTCAGAATTGGTTATAAGTGATGAATGCGTGGTGAATTTGAATCTTAACACCTCCTACTTTTTTCATATTAAAGATTTTCTTAAAAATTGTCATTATCGTTAGGGTGCAGCGTGCAGGCTATTTTAAACCGCGCATGAACTCATCTGATCTCCTTGATTCACCCCATAATTCAGCTAGCTAATGGGTTCAAATCTAAAATAAATAGATAAATAATCTAAGGGGTAATTTATTATTTTCAGACCTGATTCTCTGACAAATTTAATCATTATTCGCTTTTTAAAAATAATTTATGGCATACAGATGTAAATCACATACAACAAAAAACAAAAAACACGCACAACATATATCATGACAACAAATTTAGTTATTAGCAGGATTTACATGACTGGAATACATTTTTCCCCACAGCTTATATTAAGGACGCCTACGCCTCTGAGAAAGGAGTGAGGTATAGAGAGATAGGATAGACATGAAGGGAGAGAGAGGGGGGGGGGTCTGCATGGAGATGAGGCTTGTGCATCAGTCTGTTGGCGCTCAAATGGGTAATTGCGCACACAGCGAACTGAACTGTGGCGCCGACTCCAACTACGACCCAAGTGTGAAAGCGTCCTATTTCTGAACGTTATCCAGAGATCAGCGGGGGTTTGGAGCTCTGCGGAAAACTTGGATTTGCTTTGCAAGTATTGCTCAGTATGCGGACGGGCTCTGGCGCTGCATGAACTGCGACTGAGCGCAGTTTAACGCGCTCTTTATCCATTTTCCTCCCTCCGGAGGATCACTCCTTCCATCAGTGACGATGGGTAAGTCATCACGTTCATCAAAATTAAGTGACAACATTTCTCCTCTTCAGGCTCTTCGGAGCAAAGAAGGCAGCTGTGATCAGCTTTAACTGTCAATTTCTTAGTTTCTAAACTGCATTGAATTTATCACACCTTAGTCAAACCAGAGCCGGTCTGTATCGATGCATATCTGTCATTTGGAAGAAACAGTCTTTTCTCCAATATGTTTTTCTGAGCATTTCTTAATGGATTCACATATGCATACCTTAAAAGTAGCTAACGTCAGACTGTTATCAATTCTTCATGAAGCAGGTCTGCAGTCTCAGACATCAGACTTCAAGCTGCTACACACCGCATGATCTCCTGTTTGAGGAATCAGTGTTCCACCTTTACCAATTCAAATGTCTTTGAGCAAACATTTTCAAAAACCAAGTCGCCCCTTTGATTGCCTGTGCTCTACTCTACCTCCAACAGGTTCTGTGATGTTGGACTGGAGGTTATCATGCCTTCTTCTGCAGGCAGCTGTTTTGCTGCTGCTCAGCAAGGGGGAGAGGATGTGTCCTGCGAGTTGTCGCTGTGAAGGAAAGATTGTTTATTGCGAGTCTGGCATCTTCCAAGACATCCCAGTAAACATCACCACAGGATGCCAAGGTCTGTCCCTGCGCTATAACAACCTGCTGGTTCTTTTGCCATACCAGTTTGCTCATCTCAACCAGCTAATCTGGCTTTACTTGGACCACAACTCCATCAATGCTATAGATGCTTTAGCTTTCCATGGTGTACGCAGACTCAAAGAACTGATCCTCAGCTCCAACAAATTAGCATATCTGCACAATAACACATTCAGTGCTATACCAAACCTCAGAAATCTGGACTTATCTTATAATCAGCTGCAGTCTCTGCACCCAGGACATTTCTATGGCCTGCGCAAGCTCCAGAATCTCCACCTTCGATCTAACGGACTAAAGCAGATCCTCATTCGCACCTTCCTGGAATGCCGCAGCTTGGAGTTTCTAGACTTGGGTTATAATCGCTTGCGCAGCCTCACTCGCACAACATTTTTAGGGCTGTTCAAGCTCAAAGAGCTTCATTTGGAACACAATCAATTTTCCAGGATTAATTTCTTCATTTTCCCACGACTTACCAACCTCCAGGCTCTTTATTTGCAGTGGAACAGGATCCGATCCGTCAGTCAAGGTGTGCCGTGGACCTGGCAGAAGCTGCAGAAACTGGACCTTTCAGGGAATGAAATCCAAATGTTGGATCCAGCTGTTTTTCAGTGCATGCCAAGCTTAGAAATGCTTAACCTTGAATCCAACAAGCTGAGTAGTGTGTCTGTGGAAGTTGTGGCAGCATGGACCTCCCTGACCACTGTCAGCCTGGCAGGCAATGCCTGGGACTGCAGCCCCAGTATCTGCCCTCTTATGGGATGGCTAAGGACCTTCAGGGACTCTAAAGACATCAGCATGATTTGCAGCAGTCCCAAGTCTGTGCAGGGGGAAAGATTGGTGGACGTGATAAGGAATTACTCCATATGTGTGGATGCATCATATTTGTTTTCAACAACAGCTCTCATCTTATTGAGCTCAACCCAAAATGTGAACATCACAACATGGCCAGCCTCCTCTGGAGTTACAGACCTGACTCACACTATGTCACCCTCACATAAATTAACCACTTCCCCTGCCCGTCCAAGTGGGGCAGACAGGAAGGCAGCAGAGTCCACAACCATGAGCCTTACATCCCACATCTCTCCTGAAACCCCAACATCATTTATCCCAGAGCTACCGTTTGAACATATGGCTTTCCATAAAATCATTGCAGGCAGCGTAGCTCTGTTCCTGTCAGTGTCATTGATCCTTCTGGTTATTTATGTCTCGTGGAGGCGCTACCCCAACACCATGAGGCAGCTGCAGCAGCACTCAGTCAACCATAAGCGCAGGAAAAAAGCTCACAAGCAGGAGCAGGACCTTAATTCTCAGTTGCAAGAGTACTATCTGAGCTACCATTCAAACTCTGAGGCGATGGACTCCTTGGTGAATGAGACACGGCCATGCACATGCACTATATCAGGATCCATAGAATGTGAGGTGTGAGCGTTTCATCTTTAAGAGACATATGGTGCAACTGCTGAGCTGAGATAAATGTTTTTCCCTGGTTTTATCTTTGATGAAAGGCGATAGATTCTGCTACAACGAAGAAAACACTTGGGGGATAATGCAACATAATTGTGTGAAGAGAAAAGATGATTGGAATGGAGAGAGCTGATTATCAACCTGACGTGACTGACATGAGGAAAGTGGCCAGGTTAGCTGGGTTTAATTCAAATTTTTACCTGGACTTTTACAGTAGAGAAGGCTCTGTAGAAAGGCTGTTTAGAGACTTTATCTTCATGAGCCAACAAAACAACTTTTTCCTTGCAAGTTTTTGTTTATGATATCATGTAGCCTGTGAAGCATTAGGATGTGTGCGCGTATTTAAGTTTGTGTGTGTGTGTGTGAGTGCATTATCGGGATGAGCTGATAATCTCGTTGGTTTACTGATATCTGGTTGGAGGAGTTAAAAGTGTTGCACCTTCTTCTCACTACTAGGTGTCCTGTTGGGTTGTGTTTGCACTTGGCAGACAAGTGCAGCTGTAGCAGTACCACAAAAAGTGGGGGAACAATCACAAAGAGCATCATTTGCATGAAGCCGTTCTCCTTATTACAGATGCTTCTCTCTCACATTATCAATTAGTTTTAATTGACAAAAAGAAAAAAATATCTGTGCGTCTCTATTTTGCTGTGTTACAAGCCACAAAAATTAAGAATATCAACAAACCCATGAGTCTTATCTCAGGATGTATTAGTCTCAAGATGAACAAATATGTCAGGTCAAGGTAAGGCTTTTTGTGTATGTGCATCAAAAATGTTCATTTTGATAAGAAATTTTGTATTGATTATTCCTGTCATTATAAGTATGCATTATTTGTGTAAAGGTATAGTAATATGGATTCTACGCAGGTTCTTTTTTTTCTCCCCTTTTTTTTTGTGATTTTGACTGTACAATTAAAAGAAACACTGGGAGCTGCTGAAAAAAAAAACTGTGCTTGTGTGGAGACCATCGGTGGCTGGAGCTCATTCATGGAGAGAAAGCAATCTCTTTAAATCCACGCATTGTGCAGTGGATGTCACACATTTCATTGGATTTCCTGCTGCATGCAAAGGAGCTGACATAGTTTCACGTGCCTTCTTTTCTGGTTGTTGTCGATCCTCTTCTGGAACTATAGCACCACCTACAACAGTATTGATTGTATCTGGATTACACACACCTCAGACTCAGGATAGGGGGCCCAAGGCTGTAGCTGGGACAAAACTCAGCTGGAAAAGAGTGGTTTTATACTCTCAGTTTTCTTGTAAACAGGTTTCCTTTTAGTGCCAGTGGAGCTTAAGAAGGCAGTGCTATTCTTTGCTTGTCCATGAGACAAAATACATTCCAGTCCCTGAAACCAAAAACAGATTAAGACACTCTGGTTTATGTAACCAATGTTTTCTGTCACTTTGGAAATATTACTCCAGTGCAGTGAAATGAGGGCGAGCGTAAAGGCTGGCTACTGAGGGTCAAGCTATAATGAAGTTATCACTCACCTTGTGCTGCCTTTCCCCCCATCAGCTCCTTCATTTTCTCCTGGCCTCAATCTGCTTTTCTTTTCTTTCTTTTTTTTATGGCATGTTCATCGTGAACATAGAAGAATTAACCTGAGCCAGGAGATGGGTATAAGTTAAGCCAGGCATGCACAGCCAGCACTTCTGCTAGCATGCTTTTACCCTCTCACTACAGTCTTTTCCTTACAGCAGTCAGCCCTTTTGTACTGTACAGTAAATACACATTTGATTCCCTCTGGTCGTTATCAGCTATTAGCATGTTCACAACTCTCGTGCGTAGTGAGTATAAAGTTTCTGACCAGTCAAAGGTTGTTCAGATAAGGATTTATGATCTCCCACAGTCCACATTTAAACATGATTCAGCCTTTCTTTATGCTCCGGGCAGGCAAAGAGGCATGCTGCCAACAGAATTTATATCCATATATTTAGTCTCCAGCTCTTGCATAAATGATGAATTTCTTTCAGGGGCCAGTGGGAAAACCTGTAAGCCAAACAAAAAATGTAATGTAAGCAGGAAAAAAATGATTTGTTGGCCTAATTTTTGGCAGATATTGTAATTAGTGTTTGATTTGTCATACTGTGACTGATGAAAAGTAATTTAGTATGTTTTGAAACCTTTTGGTGATGTGTCGCAGAGAGAAGAATGCTGATTAGAGAACTGCATCCTGCTGATCATTATTGAAGATATTGTTTGGATGAAAAATTGTGTGAGGGTGCAGTATTGACTTCAACACAACAATGAACAAAAAGAAATGCACTCAGGAGGTGAAATATGAAAATATATGTTCCGAGGCACGAGAAAAGTATTTCAAATTTTCTATACAACAAAACTTTCTTAAACAAAGATGTCCTGTTTCAGTCCGTAAGGGGCACTGGCCTGCAGGTTCTCAATGTTTCCTGCTTCAACACACCTGACTCAGATTAATGGTTTATTAAAGGTAGTATAGAAGATGTTCGTGGCAATTCAGAAAATAGAGACAGTTAGCGAGTTTTTGAATGCATGCACAAGACCAGCCTTGAGTCACAGCTCCCTCCCTGGCCACACCTTTAAGACAACGTTAGTTATTAGCAAACGTGATAGAGTGATTGACGGGCCAATGGACAAATAAAACCAACGATGAGAACAGAAATGACTGGCTGATGTTTTTAAGTCCCATTACGTTCACAGCTGATGTATAATAAAAAAAAATTTTCAAAGCTCAGTCATACCTTGTGAGGCAGTGAACCTAATTTCATGGAATATTAGAAGAAACATCTTCTATTACACCTTTAAAAGGCTTGGGTAGAAGTTGACAACAAGTTGTTGAGGAGATCTGATTAATGTGAATCAGGTGAGTTGGAGCAGGGAAACAACTAAATCCTGCATGACAGCGGCCCTAAAGGACTGAGATTGAAGATCCCTGCTCTAAAAAGGCCGGAGAGATCAAACAGTGTGTAACATCGACGCAGGGAAAATTTGGATGTACAGTTTTATGTGCTTTTATGCTCCAACTTGCTCACCCTTTATTAGCAGATGTAAAATTTCAATTATATCTCCCACTGGGGAGATTTCGAAAGTCGATAATGGTTTGCTTATCTTTGCCGAAGGTTACATTAGTAATTTAAAGGTTGAAACAATCTTGCTTAAGCATCAGTGATGATATTTCATCCCTGCATAAACAAATTCTGCTCATATGATAGCCAGTCTTCCACTCACAGCGCACAGGAAAAAAAGCGTGATAAGTCAACTCTTTGCAAACAAGCTTATTTGTTTTATTGCCTAGTGGTACATAAAAAAATCTACACCACTTCCCTGTCTGTCTAATTAATTTAAAGGAGACACACAAGAGCGGCTTAAGTGTAATGTTGAATAACTAGCCTGGCTTTGTTCAGAGGTGACAAAATGTGTCTTACACCGGATTTATTCATTCATAAACAAGAAAAAGGTTTCAAATGAACTACTGGTGTTTTATCAGGAAGTTGCCTTGGATATCAAGCAAGACTTTTGGACATTAGGGTTGATAAACTCATATGCGAGTTCCTCAACAAGAAAGTGAATTTTCCACTCTTGAATCCACATTTGAAGAAAATAACAACCAGATCATCAATAATGCCAATGACTGTTAAACTCTATGGATTCTCACAGCTCCTTCTATTTAGGGTATCCCATAGCTCCATGTGCTAGTGCATTTGTAACAGACCATATATCGAAGAGGACTTATTCAAGGATGTTTAAGCCATTTTTGAAAATGAGTGTGAGAGTTTTTCTTTTTTTCCTTTTCATTCTCCCTTCCCTTCCCTCTGTCCACTCCTAACATGAATTTAAAGATCCAGCATGTATTACCTTTACGCTGGCAAGTCAAAATAATGAGTTTCAGACTGTTGAATCCAAATGATTAACGTCAGCTAGAAATAGAGTTAGTGAAGTATGAACGTATTCAAAGGAAGTTGTCACAGGTTGGGGAAAAAAGTTGTACAGACTCCTGTGCTCCACAACATGATTTCTCTGTTAGTCCACCTTTTGTACACTGCACGTCACCTGTAAAATTCATTTAAATAGTAATGCTTGACAGCCTTTGTCGCATGTCCCAGTAGGCCTGCTGAGCAGGGAAAAATGGCACTTGCTTTTCTTTTCACATGAAGGTGGTAGTCAAAAGCACCATCCAGTAAGCAGTATTCTTTTACCATTTTTTCTTTTTTTTCAAAGAAACATAATTGTTCCAGCCAGAAAACCTTTGAGTTTTGAAACCGCTTTCCAGAAAATGATTTTGTATTATAATATATTCCCTCACTTTCATCTTTCCACTTCATTATTCACTGAAAACTTGAATATAAATAGTGTTAGCTTAATATAAAAACAAGTATAGACATTTCTTTCTTTTTTCTTTTTTTTTTTACAATATATTCATCATCAAGTGGTCTTGTCTGGTAACTGTCTACGTAAGTGATTTGTGCTCCTAATCGTTCTGATATTCACATGGTTTTTACCAATAAAAACTCTTTCTAATACAGTAAAATCCTGTCAACAATGTTTATTACTTAATATGAAGCAGAGGTAAAAAGGTTGTAGCAAACATCCCGTATGATATATTACATTTTATGAGTCACTTCCTTGTCCATAAAGAGTGATCCCACAGCCACTTTACTTTACTTAACATCAGGAAATCATTTCAGGCAGAAACTGTGCTGACAGCTTGACCTTTACAGCTGCATTTTTACTTGCCTATAACAAAATTTCGGCAGTGTATAAGGCCTGAAGTCAAATTTGTACATAACCCAAATTAAATTATCCTCTCTCTAACACATGCTGTACATGCAGACTGTATAATGTACCAGTTTTATGGTGCATTCTTTAGAGATGTCACCTCAGTGTTTCACTGATTTATTTCCCCTGATTCTTCCCCAGCTCTGCTACCCGCACCAGGGAAATCAACAAAAAGCCAATGACAATTACATGTATGAGATTTATAAGAAGTGTGTCCAGTCATTCTGGTGTTCCCTCAGTAACGGAACATCAACATGATACCTATAACAATGACACTCTGCAAGTGTCCATGGGCAAAGCTTAGAAAAACAAGGAACATTAATTCAGATCTGGAAAAGAAATTCGAAGCATCTGGTAGGTTCACATACACACAACTTGAAAGAAACTGAAAATAAATGCAGTTTTAATTATTTAGGAGAAAACTGGGTATCAAACAACACATAGCGGGTAAAGCAGTCAATCTTTACACCTGTAAAAGTGCTGATTTCAGCATACTGCATGGAACAGCAAAACCACAAAAACTTCCATTCTGAAAGACTTTAAAATATTACTCACATTATGATTTTTCTGTGTAGGGAGTCCTTTTGACAGAAGTCCCTGCAGCTCAATGCTGAGGGCTTCTCAACTACTGCATAAATAATGGCAGCATTAGTGCAGCAGTGGAACACTGTACCATGGCAGTCTATAACATCTTAAAGAGAAAAAGTTTCAAACCCATCTTAATTTAGGCGGTGAAGGTTGTTAAAGGGCAGTGGGGAAAGGGGGGCTATGTAGAAATGAATTGGCTGTTGTGTTAATGAGGTTTGACTGCCTTTAACAACATGATCTTTATGGCATCTGAAATTTCCCCTACAGCATACTCTCCAATTTCACCGCAGCGGATTTCTTTTCCCTTGTATATAAAAGTGCATTTAAGTAATCTATGGCATCTATTGACAACAGTTGGCAAACGCTGAGCTGTGACAGCATCAGCACCGGCCTGGCACCACTGACACTGGCATAAATATCAAAACCACATTTTTCATTAGGGCTTATTTGTTGGTTAGATCTAATGTCCGTCAGCAGAAGCAGATAATGGAGAGAAGAGTCATCTTAATCTTGCTTTTTTTATCATCTTTGGCTTGTGAATCAAATATCTTTGTCATAGCTCCCATCTCATTCAATCCATCAACAATATGTTATCGATTGTGGCCAAAAGAACAATAAAGCTCTCACTTGTTGACATAAACTTTCAGTTGCACAATCTTTTGTTTATACGGGCCTCACAGTCCAATCAAGGATTCCTGATCATCATTCATCACCACCATTGTTGTCACAGAGCAGCCTCCCACAGCTGATTTCAATGGCCTTTTCTTCATGTTTTCATAACACCGTTTCCATTAAAGTTGGAATTGAAAAAATGTAAATAAAAACAGAATGCAGTGATTTGCACATCATCTAAATCCACATCCTCAAGGGCTGGTGTTTTGCAGGTTTTCATTTTGTCCATGCTGCAACACACCTGACTCAAATCGATGGATAATTAGCAGACTTATGTAGAGCTTGACATCAAAAACTGCAGGATGCCAGCCCTTGAGGACCAGGACTGAGGATCCCCAATCTATACCAAATATAAATGTATACATGTATGCATACCATGGTCGTCCATAAAAGTGCGATCATTTTTTTTCATCTCTTTTCATGAAATGATTGTGACAATGTGATTTATTCATGATAGATAAAGTGTATATCTTCCTCTTACCTTCTCCGTGCACCTTGTTAAAGGAGATTGCAGATGCGTATGAACAGGTAAAAAACAGCAAGGTGTCAGAAAGCAAAATTATTTCAATTTCATGGGCAGTGTGTTCATATTTTTTCCTAAATTAATTAAGATTATGATTATCAGGATCCCCACTTCAGCTTGATGAAGAGTTTTGGGCACCCCCATAATCCTGAGAGCTGTGTTGTCGGGGGTGTTGTTACGATGTGGTCTCCCGAGGTAAATTGATCTCAGAGATGGGTGAGACCAAGACTAATAAAAATACCTTGATGGAGCAACACCATAGTCACTTCTCCAGGAAAAGGGAAACCAGGTAATCCAATTAGAGCCAAGCCTGAGGGAGACCTCAGGGGAGACCAAAACAAGCAAGAAGGACTGTAAATACCTTCGTCGCCTGGTGAAGGGGGGTGGCTGGGTTTCCCTCCCGTTGCCTCTGTGACCTGACTTTAGAGGTAATGGATGGATGGATGGATGGATGGATGGATGGATGGATGGATGGATGGATGGATGGATGGATGGATGGATGGA
>JAPMNP010593636.1:0-12415 GCA_029874935.1 Atherina boyeri | reverse complement strand
CTTTGGTACCCCATCCTCTTTGTTTGTCCACTCTAGAGTACCCATGGTCCTTGTGGATTTGGACCTCAGATATAAAGGGGGCAGGCACAGATGCCCAGGTATTTCTGCAGATCTATGGAGAGACCGGCAAGTCTGACGAGATCAAACTGGAAAACAACTCGGACAGTTTTGAACAGGCGCAAATTGATAAATTTGTGGTAAGCTTTGAATCGGCTGCTAAACTGAATGCCGTGCATCTTCTTCCATTGGTTTCTGTCACATTAATTTACGCTCAACTGTTGAGGGGTCTTTCATCTTATTTTTCTTTTTTTTGTCACTGTAGATTGAAATGCCAGACATAGGAAGGCTGCGGAAAGTGCGGATCTGGCACGAGAAGAGACATCCATTTGCTGGCTGGCATTTAGCAAAGGTGAGACACTGCTGCGTCTGTCAGAGTTGGCACTGTCACCTTCAAGTATCTTTTAGTGTATAATCTTGAACTTTAGACTTTGGGTAAAGCATGCTGCTATACAAATAGCTTCAGAGACAAAAGTCCTATTTTCTCATTGTACATGGCAAGGTGGAGAATCAGTGTATTATTTTGGTCCAAACTGCAACATGTCAGCGGCGGCTATTGCAGGATTGCCTTTAAATGGCACAGTATCACAGATACCAGAAGGATACATGCTATGGCCTTTGGAGATTTCAGTCACAAACATTGATTTCTGGCCAACTGCTAGCATAAATAACATTAATGTCAGCCTGCAATGTACTATAAACTACTTAATAACACTTATTAGTGTATCAATATGGTATACTCCAGACATATCAATGACAAACATTACAAATATTAACAAAAAGTCCATTTGCATTGTCACTGTAGTAGCTTGCAGATGCTCTCATTTAAACTAAAGCTCATGGTTCAGAAGCTATATAGATAAGAATAGTCTTGGTAAATGGATGCTATGTCACTGCTGCAGACTTTATTTTTATAAAAAGTTGCAGATGATGATCAGTGTGAGATCACATGAGGCTGTGACTTTTTGCAGGTAACTCTGCTCAAGACGCTAACAATGGACAAATATTCTTTTGAATGTGGCCGGTGGCTGGACATCAACGAAGATGACAATGAGATTACCAGAGAACTTCCAGCTACAGGAGGACTCATTGATGAGCCACTCCCCTGTAAGAAAGATATTTGAGATGTTTATTAATGTGCAGGGCAGTGATTCAAACTCCACATTGACAGTCAGTGATGCCAAGTAATTTTACAATCAGTAGCTACTGACTGGAGCTACATGGATCCTTTCCTTACAGCAGCGTCAAGCCAGATGTTCTTTCATATTTTTAGAATTATTTTAGAGTTAAGAGACAGAAACAAGGGGATAGAGTTCATGTTTTGGGGGAGGGGGCCGGGGGGGTTTGTGTGAGCATGTGTGTAACTGTGAGAATGAGAATCAGGTGTGTGTGTATTTTTCACTGCTAGCTTTTAGTCTGTGTATGAAGGCTTATTTTATTCTAATGTTTAAACTGTTTTTATTATGTAAAGCAGTTTGTGTTGCTGTGTGGATGAAAAGCGCTTTATAGATAAATTTGATTTGATTCTCTTTTCCTTTTATTAAGTGATAAAGTATCGTGTCACAATCTGTACTGGCAACGTCAGTGGCAGTGGCACCGATGCCAGCGTTTTCCTCAATGTAATCGGCGACCTGGGTGACACTGGCGAGCGTCTCATGTTTATGAGCAAAAACAACGTAAACAAGTTTGAAAAGGGAAATGTAAGTAAATTATTAATCGAAAAGAAATACTTAAATAGTACCAATTTTGTTTGTTAAATGCTCTGCAAATATCTTCACCCAGTCGTCTCTCTCTTCCCTCAGCATGATGAGTTTCTCATTGAGTCGGTCACAGTGGGTCAGGTGCGCAGAGTGCGAGTAGGTCATGATGGCCGTGGTGGAGGCTGTGGATGGTTTCTTGATAAGGTGATGGTCAGGGAGGAGGGCCAACCAGAGTCCTTGGCCATTGTGTTTCCCTGTTTCAGGTAAGGTAATACATTTCACAAGTTGAAATAACATCATGGCATTTGTTTGAAATGTGTGCCTTCTTACTTTCTTGTCAAGATATGAATGAGATTACTGAAGATGATTAATCACTTTATGGTTCAGTTTAGTGCTTTTCTATTGTTTTTTTTATGTCATTTAGGTTTGAACTCTGATTGGTCAGTCTAAGATGTTCACATTTCTCTCAGTTTACTTTTTTTTTTTAAATTACTTGGCTGTATAGTTTAGGATCATTACATCAGAAGGTCCAGTACTGCCCAGTACCCTTTTTTTTTTTCAGCATATTTTATATTTTTTCCTCTTGAACTGTTATACAATGTTTTTGTGTCCCCAAAGATTGTCCAAAGATCACCTTGTAAATCTGAGAAATTATTGTACAAACATCTCTAAAGTCGCCAAGACTTTACAAAAATTCACAAGAACAAAGGAGAGAGCAATCACCAGAAAATGCCTTTGGCAGACATACAACCAAATCTATCAAATTATAGTCACAAATCACATTCGGAGCAACTCAACTAAAAACAGCAAATTCTGTGCATGTTTTACCATGTACTGAATGTATGTACTTTTACCATGAGGCATCAGGCAAAACATGGTAAAAATTTAAAAGTTCAAAAACACATTCTCCATTCCTTTTTTTTTTTCTCAGTGTGGACATTAAAGGTCGGGTTCAGGTTTTCTGGAAAAAAGCAAAATTTTGATAATACACAATTCAGAAGTCCAAAACCCTTTTCTTCATACATCCCCCCGAATCCACGCCTCCAGAGTACAGGAACGTGCAATGCTTGGACGCATCTGGGGGAGGGGGAGGGACCAATGCCAACTCTTTTTGATTGACATATCACCATCCAATCATTTAGACGGGACAGTCAAATGATTGGATGGGGTTTTTCCAGTCTTTACGCCCACCTGGCGACAAAACTTTTTTTATTTTTTGTGATAGAGCATCTAATTAATTGGTTACAAACAGGTGTTGAAGAGGAATTAAATCGATATTGTAAAAAGTGCTCTTTAAAAACATCATGGACCCTGCCTTTAAAGGAATGTGCATGAAAACATCTGCCTATGTAGTGAATATTAGCATGCAATTTGCAATTGCATTGTGTATTTTCAGACAGATGAGAATAAAGCTCTTAGTCGGACAAAAGGGCCAAATAATGAAGATGTAGCATGGGCATAATTCATTTTGGACTTCAAACTTGCTCTTTTTCAGATTTTTCATTTGTATAAATTCATCCAAATGAAAACTCTCAAACTTATAATGTATAAAAAAACATAATGCATTAAAATAAATTTCCATTGTTAATGGCAGGGTAAGTTAATTACCTTTAGACTTTAGGTTTACAATTAATGCAGATGTGAAGGCAACCTTGTTTTTCCCCCTCCACGTTTGCAGTCAGAAATAATTTTCTTTTTTAAACTATTCTTTTAGAGTGCAAAACCATAAGTTTAATTTCCCTCTTTATCCTCTGGTCTGAAACCATCCATCTGCAGACTAGATAGACAAAATGATCCCAACAGCTGTAAAACCCTCCTACGTCAGGTAAACTGGTCATTCCTGGGCTCCCCATTTCTCCGATGGCATGTGTTTAAGTAGTTAAGCAACTGATGGAGCAACTGATGGATAGTTTGCCTTTACAAATGGACACTAAATACATGTGGCCACTCAGCTCTCTCCTGCTGTAACTGGAGTCAAACCACAAGACTGGAGTGCAGTGTTACATGTGGAATAAGACTCTTCCTGTTTTGTTAATTGGGGAAGGTTCATTAGCTCATATTGTGTTTTCTGCAAACTATCTTTTATTATTTTTTTGTTGTTTCATTTTAAATTTTTTGTTAGTCACATCTAATCTGTTCCCATCCCTGACAATGTAGAATGTGATGGTTTTTGTCTGATTTTGATTAAATTCAAATGTTAGAAAGGCTCAATCAATGCCGACTTCATGACATCATTTTTTGTCCAATTCCTTGTCCATAACTCAGTTGTAAAGTTAATCTTCTCAATCTTCTCATCAGCTATTTCAAGTTTATGTAGTTGGACGGTGGCTTTTACTGCTATAGAAGGACAGCTATCAAATCTCTCTGTGTTTTTCTGCAGGTGGTTGGACCGTAATGAAGATGATGGACAGATTGTCCGTGAGTTAGTTCCAGATGGAGACGGCCTACGTCTGTTTAGTAAGTCCAGAGAACATTTTGAACGAAGAAGTTGCCATGCATTCAAAAGTTAGACGAGTCCATAACATCAAAGTAACGAATCATCCTCAGATGTCAACTACCACATAGCGATCAAGACAGGTAGTGTAAATGGGGCCAGCTCAGACTCCAAAGTGTTCGTCAAGCTGTATGGGGAGAAGGGTGATACCGACAAGGTGATACTGGCTGTCTCTGACAATGACCTCAGGAACTACTTTGAGACAGGACGCACTGACATCTTCATCCTTGAAACTTTTGACATTGGACTGGCAAGTTTCTAAAAAACACTTACACTGTTGCCGAGAACGCAGGCTCTGACACCTTTGTGTGTTTCCTGACTGTATTCCATCTGTGTTTCTGTGCTTGTAGGTCAATCGTCTACTCATTGGTCACACCAATGAGGGCTTGCGGGCTGGATGGTTCCTGGACAGCGTGCAGATCTCTGTTCCCGTTCATGGGAAGCAGTATATGTTCCCCAGCCACCGCTGGCTCTGCAAAGATGAGGCTGATGGAAAAGTGGAGGTGGAAATCTATCCCAGTGAAACCTTGGACATTGAAAAATGTAAATGACAAATATTTATAAAAAAGTACTCTTCAATTAATCTGTTTAAATACAGTCAGAAGTGATAATGAGTTGAAATATGTTTCTCTTCTCTATATTATCTTTGCCCTTGTCATAAATCTCTATAACAGTAATCAACTATGAAGTAACAGTGGTCACAGGTGATCTGCGTGCAGCGGGAACCAATGCTAATGTCTTCTGTCAGATCTATGGAGAGGAAGGAAAGACTGAAGTCCTTTGTTTGAAAAGTCGCTCCAACAATTTTGAACGTGGCACCACTGAGATTTTCAAGGTTTGTTTGAGTTCTTGTGCTATATCAGCATCTTTTTGGAAAGTGAACTTCCTACTTTGAATACCATCTCTTCACTGCACCCCAGATTGAAGCTCTGGACGTCGGCAAGATCTACAAGATCCGTATCTACCACGACGGGAAGGGAATCGGAGATGGCTGGTTTTTGGAGACAGTGGACATCAAGAGGCTGACGATGGCTATGGTGCAGGTTGAGGTGAAGAAAGAGGATACGTCCAAAAAAGACAAGAAGAAGGACAAGAAAAAGAAGAAGAAGGAAGAAGAGGAGGAGGTGGAGATAATCGAGGAGCTGCAGGAAGTGGTGGAGACATTTGCTTTCCCTTGTGACCGCTGGCTGGCCAGAGACGAAGAGGATGGGGAGATTGTGGTGGAGTTGCTCACTGAGGACAATGAAGATCTGGAAAGTAAGTAGAGCATGAATGTAATGTGTTAACCCGCTGAGTCGAGGCGGCCAGGCATTGTTTTAACGATGACATTCTGAAGCGATGTGAAATCAGGCAAAAGGCATCAACTGTATCATTATAATGTCACTGATGATTTTCTGTGATTTCCTCATAGTGAACTCATATGAAGTCCATGTGTTTACTGGGACTATGTGGGGGGCAGGGACCGATGCCAACGTGTACATCGACATCTATGGAGAGATTGGTGACACCGGGGAACGACATCTCAGGAAATCCAACAACCTAAACAAATTTGAGAAAGGCCAGGTGAACTTTGACTCTTGATTTAACCTTTGATTGAAAAAAATACTGGCAATCAGTGAACGAATGATTTGTAAATATGGTCATTAATCACACAACCCCAGGAAGCCAATGTGTGAGGACTACATGGCATATTAGGAACTCTTCCAGAAACCATGGTCTGTGAACACAGCTTGTTAAAACTCTCTCATACAAACAGGAAGCCAGATGATGAACATGATCCAGCTGTCATCTTCTCTGGACCAAAGCTGAAATCTTGTTATCAGTACTCCGTTCACATGCCTGCGTTTGTGACTGTATGGGGCTGCATTAGCGCCTATTTAACTGTCACATCATGGAAAACCAAATAAGACAAAGATCCAGTTCTGTCGAGTGAATAAAATCTTATGGAAGACAAAAAAGGTTACTGTTATTAAAAGAAGAGGGCATGCTGCTTATTGGTAAACATGGCCCCGTCCTTTCTTTTTAAAACTTGTTACTGCCATCAAATTCAAGATGAGTTTAAATTCTCTCACTTTCAACATGTGATGGAATTTGGCTTTCCGAGATATGCAAATCACTGCACTCACTTGGTATTAATATTTTTCTCAGAGGCCCAATTTTTTGTTTTTTTTCTTTCTTTAGATATATCACTTTAACCTGTTTAGTTAATTAACTTTACTTTTTTTTTTCTTTTGGTTTGAATCTCATCAAACAAACGTTACATCTCAGATATTTGCAGGTTTAATTAAAGATTGAATGAATTTGCTCAGAACTTCTCATGTCCGTGACCCATTTGGATCTTTTGTCACTGCTTTGTTTTTGTGTGACCTAGGAGGATATTTTCAACATCACAGCGGTTGATTTGGGGGTGTTGAAGAAGCTGAGGATGCGACATGACAACACCCAGGCCAGCGCTGGATGGTTTTTGGAAAGAGTGGAGATTATAGACAACAAAGATGACACAACGTGAGTCGTAAAGATGTTAGTGACAACGAGAGACAGAGAGCAGTCATCCATTCATTCAGATCATCTTTGGACAAATTCACTTCATTTAAAAAAAAAAGGAATGATTGCAATAACGTGTTAGTTTTTTAATGGAAGATATTTAACATTTATTGAGAGATGACCAGCCAGTAGAATATTGTCAGCTCACACTTTAACTGTTACATTAATGTTACAGTAATGTCTTTAGAGTGCCACCGTGTGGCTTGAAACAGTACTCGACTCCATCAGTTAAAGGATGATTGTCTTCTCAAAGTTGTTATGGACACAATAGGATATAAAAAAACGTAAATAGGACTATTATTAGTTTGTATCCCTAGATATATTGTTCATAACAATCATATTGTACTTTTTTCTAGGTACTTTTTTCCATGTAAACGCTGGCTGGCTGTAGATGAAGATGACGGACAGCTTGCTCGGGAGCTTGTCCCTGTCGATGAAGCTTTCATGAAGATGGGTGATGATGATGAAGAAGACTCTGAAGCTACACTTGGTTTGGAACAGAAGGGTGAGAGGAACAAAACAGTTGTTATGAAGATGTAAAGTGACCAGAAAAATAGTCTATTGGTTTATGAACTCTGGCTTCTTTTCATTTATAGCTATGTCAACAACATACACAGTGAGGATAAAAACTGGTGACAAGAAGTATGCAGGAACAGATGCTAATGTCTTTATGATCATGTATGGCGCGAAGGATGATACAGGTAGAACTGCAGACTGTTATTCTCCGTTATTCTTGTATACGTGTGAATTCAAATATGAAGTTGTTCTGTGTTGTGAATTTCTGCAGGGATTATTAACCTGAAGGCTTCAAAGACTCATAAGAACAAATTTGAGCGGGGTATGACTGATGAGTTTACTGTGGAAGCAGTAGACATCGGACCCCTTAAAAAACTACGGATTGGACACGACAACCGTGGTACAGTCACACAGTCCTGGCTTGTGTTGTGACTAAAACAGAAGTATTTGGAAGAGAATTACATATGTGATTATGGTGATTTGTATTAATGTTTAAGGAGGTGGATCAGCGGGCTGGTTCCTTGATTGGGTTGAGATTGATGCCCAGTCTCTGGGACAGAAGCTGCGCTTCCCTTGTGGCCGTTGGTTGGACAGAGGCGAGGATGACGGAGCCATCGTCAGGGATCTATTCCCTAATCCCCTTCAGACAGAGTTTTACACGCCATGTAATTCACAGTGTTGCCGTGAAATTATTTACATCACTTTTATATATGAAATATTTGGCATTTGATCTGCTTAACTGCTTTCAACCCATTTTTCTTTCTTCTAGTTGTTCCCTATGAGATCAAAACTTTTACAAGTGATGTATTTGGAGCTGGAACAGACGCAGATGTCTTCATTGTCCTCTATGGAAGAAATGCAGTGTGCACCCAGCAGAAGTCTCTGTGTGTCAACAAGAGAGAGAGGAGAATGTACTTTGAGAGAGGAGCTGAGGATATGTTTATTGTTGAGGTACGAAAATAATGAAGAAAAGCCATATATAAGTGGTGGAGCTACTTTCATCAAGTTTTGGAGTCCAAATAGAGTGCTTTAATAATTATTGTGATGAATGTTCTGTTAAATAAGCAATGTGTCCTGTTCTCTTTGCAGCTAGAAGATGTGGGGGATGTCATTGAGAAGATCCGTATTGGTCATGACAACCGGGGGGTCAATCCAGGCTGGCACCTGGACAGGGTGGAGATCAGACGTCTGCTCAGGAAGGGAAAGGTACTGTCTGCAGAGGATTTATGTAGGGGTGGAGAATCTTTTACTGGACTAATAACATCTGAAACAGTCCCTTAAATGAAAAACAAATCACCATATTTAGAAGTACATTAATTATTATCCATCCATTTTCTATACCGCATATTCAATTCAGGGTCGCAGGGGGGTTGGAGTCTATCCCAGCTATTATTAATTTTCATATTCATGGATTATTGTTACTGATGCAAGTAGTATTACGCAGAAAACAGAGATTATAATCACTACAATAGTCTTGTGTTTTCCTCGGAAATATTTCACTGTTAGTAGTGACTCAAACTCTCCAGTAAATCCAGTGAAATAAAGAGTACAATACTTGTTCCTGTGTTACTCGGTACAACGGTGCAGGTAAATGTACAAAATCAACACCGCCATTGTTCAAACACTATGTCATCTTAAAATCCCAAACCTGATGCCTGATTTTGATCTCTGCACTTCTTCAGAAATCCCTCAAATAATCCTATTATTCGATGAAGCAGCTGACTCTTTTTTGTTTTTCTCCAGCCTCTTCTCACTCACCTCCAGCTCCGTTTTTGGTCAGCAGGTGGAGATGTTCTCCTCAGTGATGAGTGGTTACACTGAGTCGAGTCTCGGGCAAAAGCATTATTTTTTCTTCACCTCTTTTTTTCCTTTTGTCTCCTCAAAGACATGAAAACAAAGATTATATCAGAGGATTAACATGCCTCTTTCTTCGTAGGGTTCAGAAACTGTCATCTTCCCTTGTGAGTGCTGGCTTGCCAAGTCAGAGGATGATGGAGAGACAGTGAGAGAGCTGGTGCCCTCTGACATCATCACAGAGAAACTTTCAAGAGATGGCAGCCTTAAAGTGACTGAGGTGGAGGTGGAAGATGCCCTGGAGAGTATGTGGTGTTCTACCTTTTCTTAGCCTTTTCTGAGCATTATTTTAAAACCCAGAAACCAAAAGAAAAATGTTCTTTATTGATTTGATTTTCCTACAACAGCCTCAAACCGATCCTCTTGTGTTTACCTGTGAACATTGTCTCTACTTCAGCTCACACATACAAAGTGTCAGTGACCACAGGTGATGTTTACGGAGCCGGCACCGACGCCAACGTCTTCCTCACAATTTACGGCGACCTGGGGGACACTGGAGAGAGGAAACTGAGCAAGTCTGAGACAAACAGCAACAAGTTTGAACGAGGATCGGTAAGTGACTTTACAGTTTGAGGATCTATTTCATCTTTTTTTTTACTCTTGTCCCCCACATTAGCTGAAGTAAATAACAACAACTGTAGCATAAATGAAGCCTAAATGACCTGAATGACTTTTCCTCCCAGGTGGATAAATTCACTATAGAGGCAGTCGACCTTGGCCAGGTTTACAAAGTTAAAATCCGCCATGATAACAGCATGGTGAGTCCTGACTGGTATTTGGACCAAGTGGAGGTTTTTGATGCTGATACAGAGGAGGTCTTCCTGTTTTTATGTGAACGTTGGCTCTCCAGGAAGAGGGAGGACAGACGCATCGAAAGAGTATTCTATGTCAAGGTAAAATATACTACTTGGAACTGTTGGAAAAAATCATACAGTATGTACAAATTGGTAAAAGATGCAGTTCATCTTAAGAAATGTTAAGACAGAAAGAAAGACATCTCACCATTTTCTTGGCACAGATTTGACCAAATGTTGGAATTATGCATTTTAGGAAAAGTTAATATGCTTCGTTTATGTAAAATCAACTTTATTCACTCTCACCCAGTAGTAAAACGTTACTTTCATCTAACGGCTATCTTCACACATGATGTCAGTGCAAGTCTGCACCTTATCTTGTCTTCAACAAGTTTCCTGTCCGGTGTGCTCCTGTTACATGAAAATACAAACACATTGACCCTTTCAGATCTAGCTTCCACATTCACATTGCAGCAGTAGCAGCAAGTGTTGGTGTGTGTGTCTGTATCACCAAACGTGTCCTGTTATTTTTTAGGGCTATGAAGGCGTTAGAGAGAGTCTGTATAGTAAAAAGAACTCCGCCCTGACAGTAAAGAGTGTTGACAGTAACATGAATAAAAAGAACAAGAAGAAGAAAGAGGAAGAAATTGAACTGCCAAGTAAGAAATATCATAAGTATTCATCATCCACTGGTCTGTGAATGCTTGTTATCAGTGACAAAATCACACGATCAGACTGATGAATAATTTGAGTGTCTCTCCTGTGCAGTCATACCATACCACATCACCATCTGCACTGGAATGGAGCGCGATGCAAGCACCACCAGCAGGGCTTACGTGATCATTATCGGGGTCAATCAAATCCAGACGGAGAGGCTGTGGCTGGACATGCCGGATGGGAGGACGGGCTTTGAGGCCGACTCTCTTGAGAGCTTTGAGTGCCAAGGTTCAGATGTGGGGGAGATCAAAAAGGTGGAGGTGAGTGAAGAATGAAGTTTTTAAATGTTCATGAATCTTTTAGCATTCACACACATCAAAATGCAGAAAAATGCACCCGTGCTAACCGAAATGATTATTCCTCCCCTTCCCCTCAGCTCGGCCATGATGGGGCCACTCCAGAGAGCTGCTGGCTCGTTGATGAGCTGGCTGTTGCTGTGCCAACCAAAGGGGTCAAATATATCTTTGCTTGCAAGTGCTGGCTGGCCAAAGATCGAGGAGATGGACTGACTGCTAGAGTGTTCAACGTGCTGGATGCAGAGGCCATTTCTATCTCCCGGAAGGTATGTAAATGTGGACAAATTGACGCAAGCAGAGCCATATGGCACAGTTGCTTGTGGACTGAACGACCACAACTCACTTGATTATAATTAATTTCTTTTACACCTTCATAAAAAGACACAAGTGGAAGCATTTTACATCAAGAAAATTGAAGCTCTATCCAGATCTAATACTTCAAAATCAAGATTAAACATTATTTGACATTCATTTTTACTCCCAGTTTCACTGATAATTCTCCAGATGGAAATATTCTGGCACATTTAAAACTGGAAAGCATCTGAAAATTAGAGAAATTGTAATTTTGCCAATATCTGATATCCCAGTTTTATTCCAACTATTTATACCAATGAAAAAAATTGATTACTTTGCATAAAAAACAATATCCTTAAACATTTTAAAGTATTTTAATCCTACTTTATTAAGATGCTGGATGGTGCACTCCTGGTGACAATCCGGAAATTAATCACAAGCCAAGACAGCTTTGACATTACGGCCAATGCGACTTTTTCATTTTAAAGTTTTTAGTAAAACTGAAAATGTTGTGCATCACTACTGAATATTTTTATGTTTTGCACTGGAATCATAACTAAAAGAATTGCTAGAATTAAAAGTCTAATTCACAAGAAATTGAAAATTATAAGTGGTGTGCTTTGTGTGTTAACAGCAAGATTTTTAATCATCTATTAAGGGATCGTTCGTCGCCTGCAAAACAAATGACCATCCTGGTTTGATGGAAACTTAACCTATGGGAGATGGTTTTGCCATTAAAACGTAATGAGTTGAATGTCTAATCTTTTCATCGTCAGATTATCTACGAGGTGACGGTGGTAACAGGAGATGTGCAGAACGCAGGAACAGACACCCAGATCTTCATGTCTGTGTTTGGGGCCAATGGCAGCACAGAAGAGATGCTGCTGCAGAAGAATGAGGACAGGTGGATGAAAATTTGATTTTCGGTTCGTATTTCGACCCTGATGTTTACAATATGCAATCATGCTCTAATAACTTTGTGTTGTTTGTGGTGGACGGCAGGTTTGAGCGTGGTCAGGAAGACACTTTCAACATGGAGATCGATGACATCGCCCCGCTGAGGAAGATGAGGCTTCGTATTGATGGTTCTGGCAGCCGACCTGACTGGTTTCTTGACAAGGTCAGCTTGCCCTACCTACTGTAACACCA
>JAPMNP010593495.1:0-12946 GCA_029874935.1 Atherina boyeri | reverse complement strand
TAACTTGGCTAACGTTAGCTGTCAGTTAAACTCCTCTACAATACATTAGTCACTGGACACGGTGCCGGCTGGTCACTGAATGTATCGCCAGCCAACCTGGCAACCCAGCGGCTGGCTGAATGATGTTTGTATTGTTGTAACTGCAACCTAGACACACTAGATGCCGCTATCATGTTCATTTACCATATCCAACCTTTAACAATGGTTCCGTCTTACGGTATAAGGAAATAATCAATGGATTAATCAAGGTAAAGTTGCCAATCAAATTTTCAGTTCATGACATCTTTATCTAATTTGACCATTTTTTTTAGACCAAAAGCAGTTGTTAACCCCAGATAACCCCTCTCAGTGAGTTATAATTAACTCACTGAGAAACTGGGAAGAAACGGAGATGGTATTCTGACAGTGATGAAAGGGACCACCTGGAGACAGTTTGAATCAGAGATCACAACGGGAGATGGGGAGAAGGTACAGAAAGGGACACAAAAGCATGAATCAGCTACACTGAAGATTATTGTAAGAAAAGAACAGAAAAGCCCCAAAATAGGATGACACAATCCAAAATGAGATAGTCGCAGTGATGAGCAAGAAAGAAAAAGCCAATATTTCATATCACTGTGATATTACTCATATGGTGGTACTGTGTTGTTCTCATATTTCAGCCTTTACACTGTGGCTACTGAGCACTTCAGGTGAGCAGTCATAAAGCATGTTGAAATATTGTATAGTTCTGCCGTCACAGCAAGGGTACAGGTGTGAAAATTAGCCATTAGATCCAAAGGGGGCCTGTTCACTGTTACCTTGGAAACCAGCTCTGGTCTGTGCAGTTACTTTTACCTGAAAGTTCGCTCTGTGAAAGGAGAGGAAGATGATTAGTTGAAATGGAAATTATTAAAGTTGAGAAATGTTCTCTCAATCAAATCTGGCCTTTTTCTGTAAATGGATTTTGGTCTGGCATGCGTGTAGCAGTGATTAATTTGCACAGCATGCTCAAATTATGTTAGATTTTGCGATTTTCTTTTCCAGAGCATTTTGTTCTACAGCCTTATAGTCTCTCTCTTAGTTAACAATTAGAATAATTATACACAGCTTCACATGCAGTCGATCCTGAGCCGTGGACTTTGAGTTAGAATTTCACTGTTAAGTTTTTCTCTGCTGTTTTCCCCAGTCTGTGCAGCTACAGAGCCTATGTGTTCATTTTCTTTTCTCATTTCCCCCTCTCAGAAAATGGATCAAAAGTGCATGATGCTATTGTGTGCTGTCTTTTTGTCCCTGCTGAAGCCCCAGTGGAAGATTACTACTCTTTCTCGACTCTTCTGAGTTCAGGTAGTGTGCTTTGTGCTTCATCTCACAGTGAGTGTGAAGCCCAAGAGATTACCTTTGACAATTTCTATATTTTCCATTCCAGTCATTTAGCGGATACAACCATCAAACACCCCATATAATAAGCACAAACCAAGTCAGACAAACAAGGTTTCATGCCTGAACGCATCACCTGAATGTTTTCTGCTTTTTCCTAATAAAGGATTACATTCATTGTCCCTTTACAAGGACGTGACAAACACGGTGTCCATGTATCAGGCTAAAGAGAATTCATAAATCAGTTATCTGTCATACCCTGCACAATGGGGAAAAAACTCATGTCAAGATAGTAATGGTAAAGATAATATAGAACAAACTGATAAGATATCAAAGTGAATATTCAGTTCAGGCTTTACGGCTAAAGTCAACCACAAGGTTAGGACAAAAATGACACTCAACCAGAGGCGAGGCCACAGGGTGGCCACAGGTGACGATGACCATTGCTAACTTAAGCCTGGCCAGCCCAGTTACAATAGTTTAATAGTTACAGTACATACTTCAGAGAGCTATTCCCTGAAAACCTGTGAATTTATCCTAAAAACACCATGGAACTCCAAACATCCATCAATCAGCTGGTAGCCATTGATGTTAAAACAAAAAAACAACAGAGTTTTGATTTTCCACTTCCAGATGGGAGGCTGCTGCTATGACATAAAATTACCTTGCAAATCTGTTGGAAGTCACTTCTGACATTTAAATAAATGCTCTAATGCACAGATAAAAACGAGTTTTTTCCACAGGGTGCTCCTTTCAATTTTCCCATTTATAATGGCTTTGAGGATTTTTTCCTCAATAAACTGTAGCATCATAACTGCACTGGAGACACATAAAGCATAGCAAAGCTAACTTTGGATCACAGAGAGGGAAAGTTTCTTTAATCCTGATGCAACTGTGCTCAGTGTGTTGTGTCTCTGGGGATCCGAGAGAGATCAGTAAAAGACCGAGGGACAGAAAAGCCAGTGTCATTCATGCAGTCAGTGCTCACTGATTTCTGGTCTTATAATACTCCATGCTACAAGGCCTCAGCTGTGCCTCTTCTCCCTTCTTATGTTGTCCATCTGTGTCTGGGACCATGAGGGCACTTCAGTTATGCACCTCGCTCTTTCCCTCGCTCTCAAAGTCACATCCTCCCCTCAATCATTTGAGCTGAGCCTGGCATGAAGATGACTCCCATCTCTGAGTTGTTTGTCAAGTAAACAATCTTGCTATCCAAGATGCACAGCGTTACAGACAAGAATTCAAAATGATTCTGTCTTTTGTTGTTGCTTATACACATGATGAGATTCAAATGAACTGATTCTATAATAGAAACAATAATTAACAAAAGTAAAAAAAAATCCCCAAATTCATTTTTGTGGAAGTCTCTAAAATTTCAAGTCATCTTCAATGAGCCAATTTGCAGGGAACCACTCAGCTCTGCAGCACTTTGGTCACAGCTCTAACAGGTTATCACTGGAGATTTGGGGCTTTAGCTGACTCAGCGCAAAAGAAAAGGTTACTACAAGAGGATTACGCTGCAGACGCTCGGAGGCCTGATATGTTGGCTGACTTATGGCTTGAGGAAAAAAAAACAATTTTGAAGTCATTCTCAGGAAAACTCAGATAAATGAGAATAGCTAAGTAGTTCAACACAGGATATTCTCATTAATAAAAATATATTCACTTATTCTCTTTTCATTTGAGTTGCATAAGAGGCAATGCTTTTTTTCTGAACTTGGTCCGCGCTTCGTGTCATCATTGCACTTTGATTGCATTGAAGTGAAAAAGCTGTTAAGAGAAATAAAACAATAAGATCAAAATCTTGCTCACCCTTTCATAAATTCATCAATCACTTCTACTTCCACAGATCAATTATTCATACAATGACAGCAGTTCAAATATTTGACAGGCTTGATGAACACCATCCTGTTTTAGCTCTTTATTCAAATATGAAATCCCCTCCACTGCAACTGGAGCATGTTTCAAGAACATGCTTCTCTTTGTCATTTAAATTAACTCCTACATCATTAGTATGTAGAGACATGATTCATATTTTAAGTGCTCACCTCTGCTCATTAAGCTCACTCATTCAGTAATTACTCACCAGCGGCACTTGTTCTGATCGTGACCAATGCAAAGAACAGATACAGCTGTGTAATCATTTTCAAGTTATCGCTACATGGCTGCATATCTATGTTCTCTGATAATTGAGCTTGCATTATGTGACTTGGTTTAATTGCTGCATAAGATTTCAAGAGTCTGAAGTAATAACATTCAATGATCTGAGTATTGTAATGAGAAGCTTTTGCTCCATGTCTGTTTAATATTTGCCCTCAAGGTGATCAATGTGGAACTCCGTGTGCTGGCAAAAAGTAAACTCCTTCAATAGAAGAGCAAAGGCACCCAAAAGCAAATTATGAACCTGAACTGGTTCCTGTATACTAAACTGAAACTGAAGGAGGAGTACTTTTAATATAACTTCAAGGTGCTTAGTGTGACATTTTTACCTTTTGGATCAAGCTGATTAAAGATTGTTGTTTGAAAGCCAAGACCCAGATTCAGTGATCTCTTTAGATTATCATCTAATCTAATAGATTATCATTGTGTGCATGTGTGACAGTTGACGGTCCTTTGGCTTTCTTTCTATCACAACTATAAGAGGAACAGCTTGGGGACACTCTGTGTTCATTTCTATTTATTTGGATTCTGAAATAAATGCAGTGGTGCAAACTTGATTGTCACTCCCATCTTCGACCATATCTGGATGTAGATACTAATTTAATTCATAATTTTCTCATAAAAACACTGTTTACAGCAACAAGTTACCAGGGCAATGAAAACAAGACCAAATAAAAAGCCCACTAAGTTTGAATGTGAAATTGAGACACTCACTAAAGGATTGGAGAAAAAATAAATTGTGTTATATTGGGGTTAGTTTTAGAATCACAATTGAACTAAAGCTACTGAGAGAGAAACAAAAATACAGACTATAAACACTAAGTATAAGTTATGAGCAAAGGACTCTGGCAGAAATAGTTTTACTGGAAATATATCAGTGAGGTCCTTTAACAACAACACAACTCACATAGCTGTCTGATACATATAGTACCTGCAGTTGAGTGAATAAATACATTACTTATTATAAAATAATAGTGATAATGATAATGATACACCAATTCCAAAAAAACCTGAAATTTGCTAATCTAATAAACTAAAGTCTTATTTCCAGTCAAACACAGGAAAAGTAGCAGTTGTTGAGTGTTCGTCATTTTACTGTTTCATGAAGAATATTAGGCCCTGTGATGGACAGGTGATCTGTTCACACTGTACCCTGTCTCTTGCCTTCTGGCTGCTGGCCACGCTCACACAACCATTATCCTGCAATGGAATAATCAGAAATGTCCAATCGATAGATGGATAATTACTTAATCTTCAGTTTCATGGTCTCAAACATCTGGGAAAGGAGCAACAAAAGGCTGGAGAATGATCCGCAGAAAAAAGAATATGTTGCAAAAATTAAGGTTAAGTAGAATATTTGTTCAACATAACACGCAAATACACATGACATAATGTCCATGTTGACAGAAGAAGTATGATGAGGTGCAGATAAGGAGGTTTGCTGTAATCACAAGCCGTATTCGGGCATGCTGCTGCCTTACTGTTTTAGCTGCATGTGTTTTGCTTTTTGTTTGTGTTTAGAATATATAGTGCAATTGATATCAGTGATTAGTCACTTATTAAATAAACTCTAATCAAAACATTGTTAATTGTGTCAGAAATGCAGCATAATACATAAAATCGTTTTCTACAGGTTACGTTGAAGCATTATCACTGCCACTAGCTTTCTACTTCAAGACTGTTTAATCCCTAAAATTGTTTGATTATATTCAGATGAGTTAAACTGTTTTTGATTGCAGCCTGCATGCTGTCATTGAAATATAAATACTTCTTCAAAATTGCCCAGTAATATCAAAAAGAGTTCAAATGTTCAAATTATAAGCTGACTCTATATCCCCTACAATGCCATTTAAGGACTCAATGAAGGCATTTACTGATGTCTTAACTGCCAAAAAGTGATCACAGCAGGCTATAATGATCACAACTTGAATGGTCTTATTTCTTTCAGAGACTTATATTGTACAGATTGAAGGTCAACTAGTACCTTACCCTCTCCTTTACCCTTTTAAGAGGGAATTATGAATCATAATAGCAGTTCCTGCTGGCCAATAAATGATTACAGCCCAGGAGTTGTCACAGAAATGTTGACTCCCTTGAAATAATGATTGGCATAAGGGAGCAAAATGCCATCTTTTTTCTCAAGAATACAAGTATGTATTATAATGATTATATCATCTATGTGCAACCACATCAAGCACATGGGTATGTGTTTATTGCAGAAAATGATCATGTTTTTCCCAGTAGAAAAATATTTTATATAGTGCTGCATTTTTCACACAATTAACAATGGCTTAATTATTGATAAGAAATACTCCTAAACAGTTACATAATTCACAGTCATGAAAATAAATGTAAATTAAAGTTCATTTACTAAATTGCCAATATATCATATCATTTTCTCCCTTTTTGTAAGGGAGCACAAAACTTATTGTGAGGCAACACAAAAAATAAAAATCTCAGTTTGTCTCCTTGGGCTCTCGGTAAATTAGCAACATGATTGGGCATAAAAAGAACACCAGAGTCTCTCTGAGGTTGATATGGAGAGATGTTCAGCAATCTGAAAAAAAGTATCTATAAATAGTCATTTGAAAATACTGATCCTTCACTTATTATGCATCTAAATTTTCATCAATAACGAAATCTCATCAAAATTATTATGCATACAATATTATGAAGAAATACCACCTGGGTGACAACACCTCTCTCACAGCCTATTGTTAAAAATGCATTGTCTTTATTAAAGGTCTGAAGTATTTGCCAAATAACAAAATTGGATGCACCGTTGAAGGAAAAGTAATTTTCTGATGTGGTGTAAAATCAAACAAAACAAATTATTTAAGAAATATCTTTGCAACAATGAGGATTTCAATTTTCATGTTTACATAAAAAACAAAAAATTTCCTCAGAGCTTCAGAGTTAATTAAACTTTATGTGGACAGGTACTCGTGTAATCAAAAAACATAAACCCGTAGTTTTTTTTTCTGCTTTTGTTTTTGTACCTCTGCAGTAGGTCAGCCTTATCAGACACCAGTGTTGAAAGTTTGCACATTAGAAACCTTCCATTATGTTAAACCTACACAACTCTTGTGTACTGTATGTGCAAATTAAACCAGGTAGGAGATTGAGTTGTAAAACGGCGAGCCTTTTGGGTTTGTTTGTTTTTATTATAGAACAATTTGTAAAAAGAGAAAAAAAATAATCTAAGTGTATATCATTTTCAGACACAATGTCTCTTTCAACAGGCAGTTACTGGTTATTGGCTGAATATCCAGCTCTAACATCATTTACCTGCTTTGTGTGGTGCTACCAGTTTTTAAATGTTGATACATAAATCCGCCTTGATTAAACACTATTTCAGCTAGGTTTGAACCTACAAAGGGCAAGGTGCCATAAGCTCCAGGGTAAAGAAAAAGCTTAATTAACAATGAGGACATGTGAGGTCATTACACTTAATCTAACAATGCCTGGATAGTGCCCTCATGTGCTGGTGGAATATTCTATGTAAATTCTTCCTGCTGCTAGGTCATGTGAATGGGCTGTGAATGGGGGTGTGGGCGGGGGAGGGCCATTACACTCAAAGTAATGAAGGGATCTGTTTTGATGTCCTTTTGTTAAGGCATTACATTTTACCTCTTCCTCCCCGAGGGAGTCTATTCAGGCCCATCAATGACACTGGTAATTTCTTCTTCACGTCCTAATTGTCTTTCTTTTTTGTCTCTGTTTTATCGGGGACAAACAGTCTCTCTTGCTTGACTAAAATTTTGCCAGGGGCAGAGGGTCTATTGCGCGTTGATCGTGGAATCTTAATGCATCCTTTGTGAGAGTTATGCAGAGTATGAGATGCAGCTAGGTATTGTCAGTTCTGCCACTGAGCGGTATTTCTAGATGTCCCTTAGATAGCTGACGGATGTTTTAAATGAGGTTCAAACACAATGGCTAAATAACGGTTGTTTTGAATATGTTTAATATGTGCTCACCAGCCGAGGAATTTCCCTCATTTAGTGCCCCATAATGGCTGCTGTCTCTGGGCTTTACTGCTCCTGTTTAGCAGGCAAGGCCAATGTTTATCACCCCTAGCATCATAATTCTGAGTTATAACCTCGGTTTTCTATTTTTATGTATCTAGTAAAAGTTGGAATGTTGAGGAGGGTGATTGTGGGCTAGTATTCCCATCCTAGCAGTAAACACCATGTGGAACTGGCAACAATGATGGCAAATGAAATATTGAACCCAATTTGTCAGCCTACTGGGAGAAGAAGGCCCAAATCTGACTTAACATTTGCCACATGTAACCATAAAAATAGAACAGACCCGTGGACCAAAATATAAAATATAACACAAGTTTCATTGCATCTTTAAATCTTTATGTGAATCTTCAATGCACAAGTTAATGATAATCGTAAAGTATTATTGACATTACAATACATATTATTGATAGGTCACGCTCCAAAGTTTCATAGCTTTTGAGTCCTATTTTTGGACCCACAGGTCTGTCATAGGACTGATTAATGCATGGTGCATATATGAATCAGATATCTGAGCGGTCATGGGAGACAAAAATAATTAACTGACTGCATCAATTAGTAAGAGCCATGGCAGTCCCAGATAATACTAAGTAATGCATTCTGAATAGTTTTCTGTGCTAATAGACCTGAGCTTCTGTGTTTGTGGGTATATCTGTGTATATGATTGGAAATGAAACAATAAATTGACTTTTCAAAAAGAGTCACATTTGACTGAATTCCGACTGAGCTGAATGAATCTCAAAGCAGAACTAAAAGTGTTATTTTTCTTTTGGAAATGGGCTTGCAACTTGATGGATTTCCCCGCTTGTGAGTGATGCCCAAAGAAAACTTCCTCGGGAAGAGAAGAGAAACTGTCATCTACGTGTCAAAGGCAAGAAGCGTGTAATGAAATTCATGGTGTGTTTGCAAGGTCATGGAGACAAGGATGTGAGGACAAACAGATTAAAAATATCCGACCACCGCTGACCCTCCAGGAGGCTTCAAGGTGATCTGCAAGGACTTTAACGCTTACACTATGGATAATGTACACTATGTGATTTCCTTCTGAATGGAGTATCACCCTTGTTGGAATATCAATTGTCTAACAATGAGCTAGCTCAGAATAAAGAGATTAGTTTCCACTGTTTGGGAAATTTTCTGCATTAAAGAAATGCTTATTTTTTATCTGAGCTATACTTTTACAGTTTTTGAAGCTTGACTTAAATCTTAATTAAAAAAATTACACTCAAAAAAATTAAAAAAAACAAAATTCTGTTAAACACCAACCGGAAGTAGTTATTATATAAATAACCTGTGCTGCAATAATTCCCATTACAAAAAATAAATAAAAAGAAATACATTTTCCAACATGCAAACCTGTTAATACTGTGTGGGTTGGTTATTTTTCTTTTATGATGCTGAGAATTTCCCTGTATAAATGATCTTTTTTATTTTTTTAAACACATCTGATGTTAAAAAGCTTTTCAGACACCAGAAAAAAACTGACTAAAAACAATATCATTGTAGTAAATAAATATTTGAAAAGAAAAAAAATAAAACCTTCATTTCTAATTCAATCTCAATCCTTCTTGGAAAACATTTCTAGGCAGAATAAACCTGCTCTTTGATGTGACAGTCAGTTTCATCTCCCTTCACTGCTGCAATTACAGTGTTACTAACAAAATATATGTCTCCCTCAGATCTAAACTTCTGTCCAATATAATAAGCAATTAACTGACCCTTGTCCTCCTCTGTGTGTCCTCACATCCCCCTGCAGTCAATGAAGAAACTGTCGACCACTGGCCTCCTTTGTCGGCTTCCTGGCTCTGAAGCCGACTAAGATTAATCAGCGAGTTTAAAATTTCTTGCAGCAGTGCAGGGATGCTGTGCACCCAGGAGTGGAGGCACGGGGGGTTTGCCTAATGGATAGGCAGTGCTACGGAAGACACAGTGAGGCGAAAAGGTGGGAAAGCAACCTGTTGTTCACTGGGAGCAGACTGACAGGAAACAGACTACTAAGTGGCAGGGTGGGCTGGCGGTGGGTGTGAGGCTGAGCCTGACCCCTTTATCAGGAGACAGCACTGAACTGCCGAGTCCAGACTGCCACAGCACAAATCAGCCAGCCGCCTGGCAGTAAAAGAATAGAATCCAACCTGGGCTCATATTCATTCAGCCAGCCAAAAGACAGCCAGGTGGAGAGGAAATAACTGCTTTCAGATCCGTATCAGTCATATCAGTTGATAAACACATCAGGTTTTCATTTACACCTATGCCATCAAATTTAGATTACACAAAAAAAGGAAACTTTTAGGCCACCTGGTCCAAGACAATCTTTTTGTCTATTTTCCTTTCTTTCTTTTTTAAATTTTTACTGGTGGCAAGCAGCTAACCTGACAAACTGGAAGAAAAACTAATCATAACTTGGCACAGTACAAGATGATGACTGAATATCTCTGCCAGGTCTCAGATTGTATGACACTGTCAAAGTGGCACAAAGCCACAAACAGGCTCATAAACTACCAGGTGCGCATGAAACTTGGAAAAATGATCAAACTATGTGATAATTATGGAAAAATTCTATTAACTATCAATGTCTGAGGCTGCATTGCATACACTATATTAAAAGGGGAAAAAAACAAGAAGTCTGCACATATACATTATGTAAACAATTGTTTGAATATTAGTCCAAACTAGCCAAAAGCTTTTTACTTTGTTTTAAAAAAAAAAACAGCAGTAACTTATGTTTATTTATGTCGTAGCCCATTAATTCCTAAATACTAAAATACGGTTAGTCTTTTTTAACAGTGTACTTAGTTGTTTTCAAACAGTCTGACAACCTACGTTACTGGAAGTGTAGAAACATGTAGGTGGTTTATAAAAAAGATCTCTATATATGCCTCACCATAATATATACTGTAGAGTTGTTTTGATATCAGAGCTCGGCACTCTAAAAAATGTAGTAGAATGAATCAGACACATTGATCCACATGGAGGTTTAGATGTTGGAGATTGAAATTTTAAAAACACACAAATCATAGACTGCAGTCATATGAGCCTGATAGACATAAAAGAGATCAGGGAAGGACAAGAATGTACTAAACAGAGCCTGATGCAAAAAGATGAGTCCATGGGCTGTTTGTAACATGCCATGCTGTAAGACAAAGGTTCCAGTAATGTCAGAGCAGGAGAATAAATCAAGAGAGACATGAAAGATGATGTATTAAATAAGAAAAGAGGACAGACAGAGTGCAGTCTTCATCTCTTCTGGCCTGCATCTCATTATTCTGTCACTGCTGGTCAACGGTCTTGTGCACTAGCGTCCTGGCAGTCTGACGCAGAATGGGATGTACTGTAGCTGCACAGATTGGTCAGCTATCTGTCTTGACTTGTACCTGTATCCAGGTGCAGAAACCTACAGTCTACAATAAGCACAACACGTGGTGCATTTGTTTGTTACAGAACTGACAGTGACGTCCCGTCTAGCCGCTTGGGTAAAGTGCATTCAGGGAGAAGCTTTACTGTACTGTAAAGATGATGTAAGCGATCGTCACCTCACTCTGGTGAGCCAACTTCTCTATTCTGCACAAAATACTAATTCTTTTCTCACTGATGGACAATTTTTCCTATTGTTAAACTCAAGAGAACTGCTTCTTGTGAACAAAACTGCTTAACTAAAGCAGTTCTAGATATGAGTTTTTTCAAATCCCAGTTCTTGTCATATATTTCTTCTATTGTTGCACCGATACTAGTATCGGGAGGGGCCGATACGACACCAAAATGCTGGCATCGGTATCGTTGAGTACTAGCAAATAACGCGCCAATGCCATTTACCGATACTAATGTCAAACTTCAAACGCAGCGTCTTGCGTCTCTCTCTAGCCCGACACACTGCTGTGTGATCTCACATGCATGCCGAGCCAAGCTACTGCTATTGGCCCAGAGCGGAAGTTTTTAAGCAGCACCTGACCAAGCTATGGCAGCAATGAGTTTACATTCAAGTGAGTATGTCGTTCTTTAGAATTACAAAAGAAAATGCTCTTATATTTAGTTTTTTTCAAACAGCGTGGTATCGGCATCAGCCAATACTGCATTGCCGGGTATCGGAATCGGTCTCGGGGGTCAAAAAATGGTATCGGTGCAACTCTAACTTCTTCTCTATGAGTCACTATCAACCTGCAAATTACAGTTTAAAGTTTCATAATTTACTAAAAAAAAAATAGTGAATATAGGTGGGGCTTTTTCACTGTTACTTTGGTAAAGTTTGCACTTAGCTGCAAAGTACATCAACTTGTGTGACAGGATAATGAAGGTGGTCAATATTATGAGGTGGTTGCTACTAAATGCTTACTTTCCTTGGCAACGCTGCACGTCCAGTCTGCCACTGCACACCTGAAACTGTTGTGGACCTCAGCTTTTTATCCAGTTGCCTCCCTAACCAAAAGATGCAAGTGGATGGATAAATTCTAACAACAGAGGTAGGCTTGCTGCTGACTTGTGCCCCTGCCTGTATATGCTATACACCCACCTGAGGCCTGCACTAGCAAGATGGATTTACTCTTATCGAGGTAACTTTGGGGTTCACCTGGATTGTTTTATCTTACCATGTTGGTTCAGTCACAGGTGTAAATCACCATGGTTATGCTGAACGGTTAACCTGCTTAGGAACAGGTTATGTTCTGGATCAGATATCAACAAGCACTTCCTGACCTCAGTTGTCTTAAAAAAATACCCTGCCCATTCTTAAAGCATCCTGTCAGCGTTGGTGCGCAGATCGAAAATCTGCAGAACGAAAGGGACAAATTTTATCGATGGACTGCGCTGCATTTATCAACTGATGGAGAGATATGATGTAAATGTAACGCTTGAACACTTTGAAGTATGTTTTTATTTTGACTTGACTTCCCGGCTGTTACTCAGACAACAGTGTTGCTTTTGGCCTGATGATGTTTATGAATTCTGGCTTGGGATATGTCAGCCAGTAATCAAGGAAAACCATATTTCGATACAATAAAATGTTACAGTGTCGGTTTTTATACAAACCATAATACCTTTAACCATGTAGACTATAATGGCACGGCAAAGTTATTTGTTTAGCACATTTCATGTACAAGACCATTCAAAGTGCTTTACATAAAACATTAAAAGCATTACATCAAGATGCAGAAAAAGCGTTAAAAAGTAAGAGAATAAAAAGCATAATTCAAAATTAGAAACAAAAACTTAGACAAAAAGGAAAAGAAATTCACAGCAGCTAAAATGACAAGTCAAAACAAACTGCTTAAAAACATCATTCAGCGGAATTGGAATATAACTTGCTGTTTCTGGGCTTACTGCTCTTGTTTCAGCTTGGCAGTGTGGCGCTCCATCCTTGAAAGAGTTCTCCTTCCTCCAAGACACAAATTTTGCAGCATTTCAGACTAAAA